>OZ024867.1:41844285-41919285 GCA_964017155.1 Oasisia sp. SBJ-2009 | reverse complement strand
TTTACTTGATGATTGCGGGAGGGAGGTTGGGAGGGAGGGAGAGAGGTTGGGAGGGAGGTTGGGAGGTTGGGGGGCAGGTTTGGAGGCTGGGAGGCAGGGAGGGAGGTTGGGAGGTTAGGAGGGAGGTTAGGAGGGAGGGAGGACAAAAAATAGCAGGAAATAAAACATATTTAGGCAGTATGAGGGAATGAAGGAAGAAAAGGAGGGGATTAGGATAAATTAAATGGGTGCGAAAGGGAGAAAACCAGGAAGGAATATTGGTAGAAAGTAGGAAAGAGGGAGGACGGGGGACAAGGAGTTGTGGAGGGAGACAGAACACTAGACATATACTGTAGTCAAGACGACATGGAAGTAAGGATGGGGGCCGGTGGGAGGGAGACAGGAAACATGGAAGTAGGGATGGGGGCCGGTGGGAGGGAGACAGAGAAACATGGAAGTAGGGATGGGGCCGGTGGGAGGGAGACAGGAAACATGGAAGTAGGGATGGGGCCGGTGGGAGGGAGACAGGGAAACATGGAAGTAGGGATGGGGGCCGGTGGGAGGGAGACAGGAAACATGGAAGTAGGGATGGGGCCGGTGGGAGGGAGACAGGGAAACATGGAAGTAGGGATGGGGCCGGTGGGAGGGAGACAGGGAAACATGGAAGTAGGGATGGGGGCCGGTGGGTGGGAGACAGGGAAACATGGAAGTAGGGATGGGGGCCGGTGGGAGGGAGACAGGGAAACATGGAAGTAGGGATGGGGGCCGGTGGGAGGGAGACAGGGAACATGGAAGTAGGGATGGGGGCCGGTGGGTGGGAGACAGGGAAACATGGAAGTAGGGATGGGGCCGGTGGGTGGGAGACAGGGAAACATGGAAGTAGGGATGGGGCCGGTGGGAGGGAGACAGGGAAACATGGAAGTAGGGATGGGGCCGGTGGGTAGGAGACAGGGAAATAGCATCCGTTACGGCGATACAGTCCGGCAACTAGTGCAATTAAATTCGATGCAACTGTTTTGAGCACATGTCGCGTGAGAACCTGGTTATGTAAGCACAAAGTCCGCCTCAGTGACGGACCGTCGCTGGATGAACAGAACTAGGTCAATGGATGTAGTCTACGCGCGATCTATTTTCGGAGTGTTAGAGCTGTCAGTCAAACAATATACTAGAAAGCACACCCGGACGCTGCTGTTTGGCGCGCACGTGTGCGTACAGTGTGTGTGTTTATTGCGTATTATGTGTGCGTGCGTGTGTGCGTTTGTCAGTGCGTGTGTGAACCGGCATTGATCATAGAGACTGATTCACTAAAAACACGACATACACAACTAAATATTTATTTGGTTGTGTTATATATCATAGAAAAACCCTGTAAACAACAAAATGAACGATTACTAAATATGCAACGAAGGTAATAAAGGTTCGTACAACAACATAATTCAACAATATATTAATTGTATAATGTTGATACATATATGCCTTATATATAGGTCATCCCTTTGATAAATAATAGGCTAGCATATGAACGATTTGTTCCAAGATGTAACAAGTTAATCCTCATTGACGGACTTATCAATAAGCACTAGTTTAAACACTGCTGTCACAAATTTAGAAAAAAATACATCCCATGTATCATTAACACATTAAGAAAACCAAACATTTGTATTTTTTGTTTAATATATATATATATATATATATATATATATATATAAATGTATATATATATATATATATGTATATATATATATGTATATATATATATTTATATACATATATATATATATATTTATATACATATATATTTATATACATATATATATATACATTTATATATATATTAAACAAAACATACAAATGTTTGGTTTTCTTAATGTGTTAATGATGCATGGGATGTATTTATATATATATATATATATATATATATATATATATATATATATATATATATATATATAAGGAAGCCACCGTCAGGGATTCAGACGGGAAAGCACGGACGGACGGACGGGGTAACAATGTAGCCTGCAAATGCCGTGTATTTAGAGACGTGACTAATGCATGACATGCTGACAAGGTTTCACTTTCGATATACATACGTGTGAATGAAATGTGTTTTGCTTACTGTGAAAACCTGCTGCTACATATTACAGACCCACAGGTATAGACATCCTGCATCCTGTATTGAGGATGCGCATCACGTATTACATTGAAGGTCGGTCTCATGTATCCAATTGAGAACTTGTATGATATGTTTAATTCATAAAGGGACGTACAGTTGTATATATAGATCAAGGGTATGTTTTGAATGTTGAATGTCATAACTTATGGTAGGGCATGTGCTACCAGCTTGCATCCCCTATCAACATACAAAGATAGTGCATAAGACAATTAGCACACATTAGTGTTCGTTGCGCAACCAGCATTAATTTGTTTCAGGAAGGTCCATTGCGAATCACATAGGCTTGTTATATAAAATATAATCACAGCCCCATATATAATCACTTGACAACATGGCGATTTGTATCAAATGACACATATTCCAAAGAAAGAAACTTAAAATAATATGACAATTACTGACTCGTGGGACACGTGTCGCTTTTGGCAGACCTGATGTGGACGAATATTTAGTAATTCAATATAAGACACGACACATTTATTGTGTCCTGCCAGTGAGTACAGCACTTTCTGCCGTGCAAGTAAATGGCAGCCAGTGGTCCACAGCGGCTTCAGTGCAGCGGGCCAGCTCGTCACTCTAGTCTATAGGGGAAAGATTAATGATCTAATTTTGTGTCCTGACTCTGTTAGACTTGAGTAACGAGATCAATCGTTGTGATTCCCGAAGCTTTTTATAAACCCGATGCAATTCGAAAATGCCGAGTGCTTAGGCCTCACGATTGTCTTGATTGGTCAGTCGGGTAGTGATGTTTAGATTTAATTTGAACGATGATGTTATAGCTTTTGTTGTAAACATAATAGTCTAAGTATATTGTAAGATATGTATGTGACCATTAGTCGTTGTTGTAGACTAACAGACAGTCTATCGTAGATAGACACATTGTCGTGTGATCAGCATGAATAGTGAACAATAGTAAACAACTGTAGGATGGGGCGTTGATGAAAATAATATATTAGAATCTTATCTTCAAAATTTGACATATTTTCTTTGCGTCTGTCAGTATATTCGTGATACGAAATGCCGCCATCACGTTTAGTCTTTTCCACAGCTGTCTCGGCTGACACAGTCTCTGTCGTATTGGACACACATTAGTGACTCATTCACCAGAATTACATGTCATTGTAGTCACATCTCTGCCTTGTGTGAGGCCAGTTGTTTCATGCACCTGTCGTACATACGGTACTACCGGTGTTAACTCTTCCTGTGTTGTATTGCATACACGTGTCACTGTTACTCTCCACAGCACGGTGTCTGTGTCAGTAGATGTGCGACAGTGTTGACATGTTCCGTGTCTCTGTCAGGAGATGTGTGACAGTGTTGACGTGTTCGATGTCTCTGTTAGGAGCTGTGTGACAGTGTTGACGTGTTCGGTGTCTCTGTCAGGAGGTGTGTGACAGTGTTGACGTGTTCGGTGTCTCTGTCAGGAGGTGTGTGACAGTGTTGACGTGTTCGGTGTCTCTGTCAGGAGGTGTGTGACAGTGTTGACGTGTTGTGTCAGTGGCGGGAGATCACAACAAAGGTTTCACAACATATTGTCCTGTTATTGGTTTGTCGGGTGTTGGAGACAACACGTGTTGTCCGTTGTGTCGAGTCCAAAATGTAGACTGGGACACTTACGAAGTCGTCAACATCAGTAGATATATCTAAAATGTGTTATTTGAAGTGTTCATCGTGAATATCGAAACCGCCTGGATTTTATGTTTTGTATTTTATAATGACGTATATCTTATAGTTTCATAACATTATGTGTAAGTGACTAAAGTTAGATGACAATATTCTTGACTTCTCCATATATCAAAGATATTTTTTTCTTTTGTGACTAACTGATAGTCATATATACATAGTTAGTTATATGTGCAGGGCTCAATTTAGGTGTATTATTAGTAGACCACAATTGGTGTATTTGGTAATGACGTGATATAATAGCTGGTATTGGTAGAGATAATTGTCTATATATATATATATATATATTGTAGAATATTATGCGTGACTATTGATCGCTGCTGATCACTACATCTATCGTAGACGGGGGGCATTGTTTGTTTGTTTGTACGCACGCGCGCCTGCGCCGTTGTGTGTGAATGTGTGTGGCAGAGAATGCCGAATACTTATGTCGCCTGGATGTCTCAAAGGGAATAGAAACAAGGCATTATCTAAAATTCGTTGTCCATGCACACATAAAAATTAAGTATGTATATAACATTTGACAACATACAAAACATTACTAACAATACAATTGTAGTGTATATTCGGTTTTAAACCCACAGCGATTCCGCGGAAAGATGAATGTTAATTAGCTACGCGATCACATGGTATCGAGGCGAAAGAAGGCACATACTGACATCAGGCGGACAATTTCTATATAATCAGAGATGTTTACAATGAAAGTTTGTTGTATGGAAACAAGCGTCATCATAAATTAGTGGGCGACATTCCCTTGAAATTTAAACATTATTCATCACAGGGAAAAATGGTTATAGTTACCTTACTGACACTAATCGAATTTGGTTACAAAACTGAATTCAAAGGTCTCTCGAGGCCTGGGGCTGAGCCCTGAATAAGTGACGGATTCGTCGCCGTCGTCGCCTCGTTTTCTAAGTAACTGTATCGATTGCTGCCCACGGAAGACAATTCACGGCAACCACCGGGTTCTACTCGCGGTTTTAAAATTCATATTATAAATACAACTCTTACTTCACACAGCGGCATATTAATGTCTATTTATGGCTTGGTAATGTACAACGTTTATTTCTGACGTTGAATACATGCTATTTGTTTGTAATGCTTGTGTCCTGATGTAGATTATGTAATGGGGTATGTATCGTAGCGGTCCTGCTAGATAAAGGGGAAGGTACCAATTAACAAAGAAGTCCAAACAAGATTAACTCACTACAATTCACTTTATTACACCCTCAGATAACCAACCTGCCAACCAACTCAACTTTTCTTTTCTCTTACCCTCTTTTATATCTCAGCTAGCATGACTACACATTCAAACTCATTCAAACTAACCAATGGGGGTCTCCCAGCATACATAAAGACAAAGACATAGCTAGCCTGACTACACATTCAAACTAACCAATGGGGTCTTCATAATTACCGCCAAGCATACATAAAAAACAAAGACATGGACTCTGCCACTGATAATTATGAAAATGTGGTTTGGGCGACTTCAAATTCCTGCCAACTGCCAAGCGTACTTAAAGATAATAAACTGACTACCCTACCCTACCCTACCCTACCCTACCCTACCCTACCCTACCCTCCCTCACCCTCCCTCCCTCCCTCCCTCCCTCCCTCCCTCCCTCCCTCCCTCTCTCTCTCTCTCTCTCTCTCTCTCTCTCTCTCTGGTATAAACACTCCTTATCTCTAGTATAAACACCTACTCACTAATTAATTCACAACCTAACCATTTATAATAAGCCCTACCATAGCTGCAATCGATACAATTAATTTGAAAACGAGCCGAAGACTGCGGCAATCACGAAGATAATACAGGCCTCTGCGAAACCTTTTAAACAACATTTGACTAATGTCGAATCTTATGAAAACTGTATGTTCTTTTGGTGACTAGTGACCAGCGGAATATTGCAAAATAATAAATTGTGTCGCACATAAAAAGTGGCCTGAATGCAATACATGTTCTGTCTTACGTCACAACTTGGAATCCAGAAAACTATGAAGACATTTACATATTCAAAAAAGGCCCAGTGGCATAGCACAGAATATGGAATTTCTAATTAATTAATGTTGGCTTCGATGACATGGAGCTATATAGCAACATGTATTATAATATGTATTCAAGCAATATGTGTTTTACCTTTAATCAGCCAATGCTGTACATAGAGAAAGTACACCATATTTAGATTGACTTCATAGCTGTTAGTTTAAGTTTATTGAAGAACACCAGTTTCATAATACACACAATATAACACAAGTTTTATTAGCAACTCAACTGAGTTGGATTGACATTACAATAGGTTCCAATTAACCTATTGTATTAATAACATTTTTACTGACAGTTGTATAAAGCCCACGGTATGAAGGAGTTATGGAATATATTCGTTCTAGTAACTGGTAACGGGTACACATTTTCTTGTCTAATGTTATACTCGGTATGTCTTTTGTCAGGCAGCCCATAATTTAATCTATGTGTGCCGACTTTAATGTTATCAAAATATTTTTGACAAATGCTCTTCCGTCTTACATTCAACGTATCCAGGTTAACACGTCTTAGTATCTCCGCGTAACCCAATCCAGGAAAAATACATTTTAACGCCCTTTTTTGTATAACTTCAATATTGTCAGACAAATACTGGGGCAAGTTAGTGTGCCATACAGGACATGCATATTCTAGAACTGGTCTCACCACACTAACATATACACTGACCAGATCTTTCTGTGTAATTCATGCACGCTTTAACTGGTATAACATGTACAAGCGTTTACCAACTTTTTTCACAATATATCTACGTGTTTGTTCCATGTCAGATCCTGAGAAATGATCACACCTAATAGTTTGGCATGGCAAACTTGTGCTACATCCCTCCCATCAATTTTTATATTCGGGGTAGTGCTTCTGAAATTGACGTCTTGTGCAAAACTTATAATTATTTCTTTTGATTTTTCCGAATTAATGTTCATGTCATTCTTTTCTGTCCATCTAGCAGCAATATCAACCGACTCTTGTATAACATATACACCCTTTCTGTCGCATATTTCAAATAACGTACTATCATCTACATACTTATATAGTGGAACAGTCGTTCTTAAATCATTTATGTAAACAAGGAAACATTTAGGTCCAGACAATGTCCCTTGCGGTACTCCCCCATTGGGATGACCAGAATGGGAATATTCATTTCATATTTTTACTCGTTGAGCTGTGTCTAATAGAAATGTTGCCATCCATCTTAAAATATGTGCGGGCAACCCATACGATTGTAGCTTATCTAGCAACAAATGATGATTAATAAGATCAAATGCTTTGCTAAAGTCTAGCATTACAACTCTGACATAAGAATTCAATTTATCTGTCGTCTTATACCACATATGAACCAGTTCGACAAGAACATCTGTTGTGGACGTTCCGGCAATTCCTCCAAATTGCTTAGCATCAATTTCGCCTTCAATTGTTTCATCCACCCATTTCATTATTATTGATTCAAACACCTTGGCAGCTAATGGAGTTAGTGAAATTGGTGTAATATCTTTTTTCAATCGACACAGGGGGGCTTGTTTTTGGCAACGGTATTACATTGTGTGTGTGTGTGTGTGTGTGTGTGTGTGTGTGTGTGTGTGTGTGTGTGTGTGTGTGTGCGTGCGTGTGTGTGTGTGTGTGACAACTCTTGGGACAGTCACCAGACAGTTACATCAAGAGGTGACACCGGCTGAGTTGCCGTCATACGTATGTCACAGGTTATTCAGTTGTCTGGACATGTCAGATTCCTTTGCACTATATTGTTAGTTTGTAATTACTCATCAAATGATTATTGGTGAATCTTAATTACAGATCATTCCGGCTTATGATGATGGAAGTAAAATGTTGATATGGTTAGTGGAGGCTATGATTATACATGCCAGTGAAGATACACATGTCTACTTGATTATATTTGTCCTCATACTCTGCCAGTTTACAATGGATGTAGATATCTTACAGATCCACTGTCGTCTCTTCTCCATCCATCACTGGATCATGCGAACATCAGCGAACTTTCTTGTTTCCAGTCAACTCATGGATCCCAGTGAAGTGGGGCCTGACACACAACCTCTGTTCTCTGTAACCAACAACATAGAATGTCTCTGAAATATAGGACACACTTGCTTGTACGCTACAGTTTAGAAGTGTTAAATATTGTTAAGGTTTGTCTACTAAATAAAAACACTTTCTAAAAATATGCTATAATCCAATAAACCAAATGACAAAGTGAAACAAGAAATGTACATAAAAACTTGTCGAAGAAAATAACAAGAAACTTCACCTAATATGATCATATTATATCTGTGTTCCACACATCATGTACAGAACATGTGCAGTGTCAATTTTGGAAGTTTGTTAAATGTCTTCATGCACAGAAGAATTGTAGTATATAATTAGCGTGTTCCATGCGAATGTTGTGATTGATCAGGTTACTTAGTACATGGCCAACCTACGATACAGCATTACTTGTAAAAAATAAACAATTGCTTGATATACTTGTAAAAGTACTTTTCTAAATACACAATAGTAATACACTCACCCACTACAAACTAACATGTAAGTTCAGTAGTGAACATAAACTAATTCTCTAGTGAACACGACAGACTCCTCCTGCCCTTACACATAAGCCTGCCGCACAGAACACCTGTCACAGGCTGTCACTCACAGGCTGCACTCACAGGCTGCACTCACAGGCTCAGGAGTGTCCCGCTCAGTGAATAGTTCTCTCAACCATGTGGCTGGTAGGCCGCTGCGGATTAATGTATTCAAATAGAATTACAAATACATATTTGAACCCACCCCTGGACTCCACCTGTTCCTGCCAAACACCACATCTGTGTCGCCATCGCCATCAACCTCACTGGTCGTCTCAGGTCCTGTTGACTGAAGCTGCGACAGACGCTGTTTGATGTACTGCAGTCCTGTAACATCAGTGCAAAATGACGTTTTACAAAGCAACATATAGACCACATGAATAGAATGATTTTACAAATCTCTCCTTGCAATTAGTATATCACAAATGAAGATGTCCTCCAAAATTCCAGAGATCTGAGTACATGTGCAAATATGTTTTGTAAGTTACTTTGGAGCACAGTGTTTGAATTGTACAACATTTTGACCCCTCAGCTATGAATCATGTCCTAATGTAATGTGAGATGGATAATTTGGCTGTAGATGGCGGGCAGGTGGTAGGTACCCTTGGTCTCTGTTAATGGTAGGGGCTCTCTGTTTGATATACATTGCCTCCTTCACTAAAAGACGATGAGGTATTATAGTACTGACAACAGAAGAAGTGTAGAGAAGTGTAGATTTAAGCTGTTGTGACAGATTTATTGACGATATTGAAACGTACCACAAAAGTGACAAAACGCCAAGATTATGCAAGGAATTCTGCCAGCATTTTAGTTGCAATGTATACATATGATATACAGGGCTCTGTCAAATATAAGAATGCATACGTTTATTGTATGTTTGTACAAATGTCATTATTTGAGTCACTGCATGATTGTGCAATGCCTGTGGCAATGGTAACATTTGATGTCAACAACTGACCACTGGTTGTTCAAATTCACATTAATAAAACAATATCGAAGTTTAATTTAAAGCTATTAACTGAAGTAGGTCTACAGCATACCTTTATGCAGAGACCCGGCCACCCGTCATTTGTAAAAACCAATGCGGACGGGTAGAAATATGGGTGGATGGGTGGTGGACGAGTAAAAAAGAAGCAAAAAAGGTCTTCCAAAACCATAGATATTGACTATTGTCAGTTATGGCTTATGGTTTAGAAGTGAGTGTAAATGGTGTCACAGGTGACGTTTGTAGTCCATTTAAGGTCATAAGTATTGAGGTCAGACCGATTTGCCGCCCCTTCTGACAACATGGGGAGACAGGGGTCCGGTTTTAGTGGCCGTAGTTTATAATAACGCAACATACCTGTCCGTTTATAATTTGTTTCATGTTGTTATAATGTCAATACATGATTCCGTGCCGATAGCTGATTTTTTGTGGTGCTAGAGAGTGGTTAATGATTTTCTTCTTCTCTGTGTCATATTTGGTTTTCATTGCTTATGCCTGCGGCCATGTTGGATCACGCTGACAGGCCCCATCTTTCAAAATTGCTTGCAAGATTATGTTAATGAGTACACCCATTTTGAAAAGTTATACTTAAAGAAGAAAGATAAATGAACGTGATCGTACAAATATCATGATAATCCGTCGATTAAAAGTTGTAGTAATTAGTCAGTTAAAATGGCCTATGTTTAACAATGTTTTGTGACTTTTTATTTAGGTTGCTTCAGCTTGCAACATACGCAGACGTGTAAAGAATTGTGTGGACGATAATATGATTACAGTGATGGCTTACTAATTGATAGCATAAATCGCCACAAAGTCCGTTTATGGAGCCCCTGTCTCAAAAGACATCGCCATTTTGCCTTGTTCCCCGTGCGCGCGATGCATTGTGGTAGGCAAAGCACTCTGATATCGACCTGATCGATAGTGGGTGTCTTTGATTAATACTATTATTAATAGTTAGCAAGTATTTATGCTTGCACATGTAACTGTGTAGACTAATTAATTAGTGCCATGTTTAATGTGGCTAATTTATATTAGTTTGTTTATTGGTATTATTTCCCTTTTTTAGCATAATATTCATACTTGTGTGTTGGTTAGGCTATATTAAATATATTTTGTTTATATTTAAATTGATAATTAATCATTAATGTTTATAAAATTATATTATACGTGACCATTGTATGATGTTACTGGGGTATTCTTTGATGAGTTTTACATGAATTAGTATTTAGTTTTGAGAATATATGTAATTTATACAACGTATTGTTGAAAAATTACACTTTATATATTAATTGAATTTAAAAAATAGGTTTGTATTGGCCTTCATCATAGTTAGCAGTAGTCACTTAGAACACTAGATATTGGCACAGCAACAAAAAAGAATAACACCTGATTCCATGGAGGTCGCCTTTATGGTAGAAACAGAATATTCATTAAAGTAATCGTGAAAGTAAACATGATTACATTCGAAAATAATCGTGAAAGTAATCATGATTACATTCTAAAGTAATCGTACTCGAACTCGAGTATATTGTAAAGTAATTATACTCGTACTCGAGTACATTTGTGTTGTACTCGCTCCATCTCTGCACTGTACATGTGTCACATAACACATCTATCAGGTGTGTTCACAGATACATTGCATTTGTGGCACATAACTTGTTTTTCAGGTGTGTTCACAGACACATTGCACTTGTGTCACATAAATTGTCTATCAGGTGTGTTCACAGACACATTGCACTTGTGTCACATAACTTGTCTATCAGGTGTGTTCACAGACACACTGTACTTGTGTCACATAACACGTCTATCAAGTGTGTTCACAGACACACTGTACACGTGACACATAACACGTGTATCAGGTGTGTTCACAGACACACTGTCCTTGTGTCACATAACGCGTCTATCAGGTGTGTTCACAGACACACTGTCCTTGTGTCACATAACGCGTCTACCAGGTGTGTTCACAGACACATTGTACTTGTGTCACATAACGGGTCTATCAGGTGTGTTCATAGACACATTGTACTTGTGTCACATAACGTATCTATCAGGCGTGTTCACAGACACATTGCACTTGTGTCACATAATGCGCCTATTAGGCGTGTTCACAGACACATTGCACTAGTGTCACATAACTTTTCTATCAGGTGTGTTCACAGACACACTGCACTTGTGTCACATAATGCGCCTATCAGGCGTGTTCACAGACACATTGCACTAGTGTCACATAACTTGTCTATCAGGTGTGTTCACAGACACACTGTACTTGTGTCACATAACTTATCTATCAGGTGTGTTCACAGACACACTGTACTTGTGTCACATAACTTATCTATCAGGTGTGTTCACAGACACGCTGTACTTGTGTCACATAACTTGTCTATCAGGTGTGTTCACAGACACACTGTACTTGTGTCACATAACTTATCTATCAGGTGTGTTCACAGACACACTGCACTTGTGTCACATAACGCGTCTATCAGGTGTGTTCACAGACACACTGCACTTGTGTCACATAATGCGCCTATCAGGCGTGTTCACAGACACATTGCACTAGTGTCACATAACTTGTCTATCAGGTGTGTTCACAGACACACTGTACTTGTGTCACATAACTTATCTATCAGGTGTGTTCACAGACACACTGTACTTGTGTCACATAACTTATCTATCAGGTGTGTTCACAGACACGCTGTACTTGTGTCACATAACTTGTCTATCAGGTGTGTTCACAGACACACTGTACTTGTGTCACATAACTTATCTATCAGGTGTGTTCACAGACACGCTGTACTTGTGTCACATAACTTGTCTATCAGGTGTGTTCACAGACACACTGTACTTGTGTCACATAACTTATCTATCAGGTGTGTTCACAGACACACTGCACTTGTGTCACATAACGCGTCTATCAGGTGTGTTCACAGACACACTGTACTTGTGTCACAAAACGTGTCTATCAGGTGTATTCATAGACACACTGTACTTGTGTCACATAACTTATCTATCAGGTGTGTTCACAGACACGCTGTACTTGTGTCACATAACTTGTCTATCAGGTGTGTTCACAGACACACTGTACTTGTGTCGCATAACTTATCTATCAGGTGTGTTCACAGACACACTGCACTTGTGTCACATAATGCGCCTATTAGGCGTGTTCACAGACACATTGCACTAGTGTCACATAACTTGTCTATCAGGTGTGTTCACAGACACACTGCACTTGTGTCACATAATGCGCCTATCAGGCGTGTTCACAGACACATTGGACTAGTGTCACATAACTTGTCTATCAGGTGTGTTCACAGACACACTGTACTTGTGTCACATAACTTATCTATCAGGTGTGTTCACAGACACACTGTACTTGTGTAACATAACTTGTCTATCAGGTTTGTTCACAGACACACTGCACTTGTGTCACATAACTTATCTATCAGGTGTGTTCACAGACACACTGTATTTGTGTCACATAACTTATCTATCAGGTGTGTTCACAGACACGCTGTACTTGTGTCACATAACTTGTCTATCAGGTGTGTTCACAGACACACTGTACTTGTGTCACATAACTTATCTATCAGGTGTGTTCACAGACACGCTGTACTTGTGTCACATAACTTGTCTATCAGGTGTTTTCACAGACACACTGTACTTGTGTCGCATAACTTATCTATCAGGTGTGTTCACAGACACACTGCACTTGTGTCACATAAGGCGTCTATCAGGTGTGTTCACAGACACACTGTACTTGTGTCACAAAACGTGTCTATCAGGTGTGTTCATAGACACACTGTACTTGTGTCACATAACTTGTGTATCAGGTGTGTTCACAGAGACACTGTACATGTGTCACATAACGTGTCTATCAGGGGTGTTCACAGACACACTGTACTTGTGTCACATAACACGTCTATCATGTGTGTTCACATACACACTGTACATGTGTCACATAACACGTCTGTCAGGTGTGTTTACAGACACTCTGTACATGTGTCACATAACTTGTCTATCAGGTGTGTTCACACACACATTGCACTTGTGTCACATAACGTATCTATCAGGTGTGTTCATAGACACACTGTACTTGTGTCACATAACGTGTCTATCAGGTGTGTTGACAGACACACTACACTTGTGTCACATAACATGTCTATCAGGTGTGTTCACAGACACAGTGTACATGTGTCACATAACACGTCTATCAGGTGTGTTTACAGACACATTGTCCTTGTGTCACATAACTTGTCTATCAGGTGTGTTCACAGAGACACTGTACATGTGTCACGTAACGTGTCTATCAGGGGTGTTCACAGACACACTGTACTTGTGTCACATAACACGTATATCATGTGTGTTCACAGACACACTGTACATGTGTCACATAACACGTCTGACAGGTGTGTTTACAGACACACTGTACATGTGTCACATAACTTGTCTATCAGGTGTGTTCACACACACATTGCACTTGTGTCAAATAACGTGTCTATCAGGTGTGTTCATAGACACACTGTACTTGTGTCACATAACGTGTCTATCAGGTGTGTTCACAGACACACTGCACTTGTGTCACATAACATGTCTATCAGGTGTGTTCACAGACACAGTGTACATGTGTCACATAACACGTCTATCAGGTGTGTTTACAGACACATTGTCATTGTGTCACATAACTTGTCTATCAGGTGTGTTCACACACACATTGCACTTGTGTCACATAACGTGTCTATCAGGTGTGTTCATAGAAACACTGTACTTGTGTCATATAACGTGTCTATCAGGTGTGTTCACAGACACACTGCACTTGTGTCACATAACATGTCTATCAGGTGTGTTCACAGACACACTGTACATGTGTCACATAACACGTCTATCAGGTGTGTTCACAGACACACTGTACTTGTGTCACATAACACGTCTATCAGGTGTGTTCACAGACGCACTGTACATGTGTCACATAACACGTCTGTCAGGTGTGTTTACAGACACACTGTACATGTGTCACATAACTTGTCTATCAGGTGTGTTCACACACACATTGCACTTGTGTCACATAACTTGTCTATCAGGTGTATTCACAGACACACTATACATGTGATACATAATGTGTCTATCAAGTGTGTTTATAGACACATTGTACTTGTGTCACATAACGCATCTATCAGATGTGTTCACAAACACACTGTACATGTGTCACATAACATGTCTATCAGGTGTGTTCACAGACACATTGTACTTGTGTCACATAACGTGTCTATCAGGTGTGTTCACAGACACATTGTACTTGTGTCACATAACTTGTCTATCATGTGTGTTCACAGACACACTGTACTTGTGTCACATAACGTGTATATCAGGTGTGTTCACAGACACACTGTGCTTGTGTCACATAACTTGTCTATCAGGTGTGTTCATAGACACACTGTACATGTGTCACATAACACGTCTATCAGGTGTGTTCACAGACACACTGTACTTGTGTCACATAACACGTCTATCAGGTGTGTTCACATACACACTGTACATGTGTCACATAACACGTCTGTCAGGTGTGTTTACAGACACACTGTACATGTGTCACATAACTTGTCTATCAGGTGTGTTCACACACACATTGCACTTGTGTCACACAACTTGTCTATCAGGTGTGTTCACAGACACATTATACTTGTGATACATAATGTGTCTATCAAGTGTGTTCATAGACACATTGTACTTGTGTCACATAACGCATCTATCAGATGTGTTCACAAACACACTGTACATGTGTCACATAACATGTCTATCAGGTGTGTTCACAGACACGTTGTCCTTGTGTCACATCATGTGTCTATCAGGTGTGTTCACAGACACACTGTACATGTGTCACATAACACGTCTATCAGGTGTGTTCACAGACACACTGTATATGTGTCACATAACGCATATTATATATATTTATATATATAATATACTTATATAAAATAATATATATATATATATATATATATATATATATATATATATATATATTGTAATATATACACACATATATTACATACATATATATATACATTATATATATATATATTATATATATATATATATAAAATATTATATATAATAGTACTTAAGCACATACAGGTATATATAATATATATATATTTATTACATACACACACAGATATACATACATATATATATATATATATATATATATATATATATATATATATATATATATATGGATTGATGTGAAGGAATGGTTTTATGCCAGGCCCCCGCCCTTAGCACAGTTCATTGAACTTAGTACCTGGCTGTAGACTGTGGCGGTTACACAAGAAACATAGATTTTATAGTAGGTGCCCTCCATTAGCACAGGTTTATTGAGTTTAGAACCTGGCTGTAGACTCTGGTTGATACAATAGAAGGAAAGGTATTAGAGGTCAGGCACCCAACTTTGACGGCTTAGTGCCAGGCTGTGGACTGTGGTGGGTTGAAATGAAGGAAGAGCTTAATGGTTGGCGTTCAGATTTAGTGCAGGTTCAAAAAGCTGAGTACCTGGTTGTTGAGATAATGGCGGATATATGTGAACGAAAGGTTTCATTGTAGACGCCCACCATTAATGCATGTTGAAATCAGTTAGTTCCTGTCTGTAGACTTTGGTAGATACAGGGGAAGGAATGGTTTTATATTTGGTGCCCATTTTAATGCAGTTTTACTGAGCTGAATTCCTGGCTGTAGACTGTGGTGGATTCATGTGAAATAATAGTTTCATGGTAGATGCCAACCTTTAATGCAGGTCAAGTTAGCATAATACCTGTCTGAAACTAAGGCGATTAGACGCAAAATAATGGTGTTGTGGTATGAGCCCATCTTTAGTGCATGTTCTTTGGTATTAGTACCTGACTCTAGACAGTAGTGAATACACGTAAGGAAAAAGTTGTATGTCATATGCCCACCCTTAGTGAAGGTTTGTTGAATTTAGTACCTGGCTGTAGACTGTTGGATTGATGTGAAATAATGGCTTGATGATAATCCCACGCCCTTAGCGCAATTCACTGAGCTTGGTACATGGCTGTATACTATGGCGGAAACATGAGAAACAATTGTTTTATAATAGGTGCCCACCATTAACAAAGGTTCATTGAGCTTAGAACCTGGCTTTAGACTGTGGCGGATTCATATGAAAGAATGGCTTCATGATTGACGTATATGTTTAGTAATCATATTCTTTTAATTTATTACCTGGCTGTAGATTCTGGCTGATTCAAGTGAATTAATGGTTTTAAGTCAGGTGCCCAGCTTTAAGGTAGTATCGTTTAGCTTAATATCTGGATGCAGATTATGGTGTTTTCATTTGAAAGAATAATTGATTTGTAGGCATTCGCCTTTAGAGCAGGTTTGGTAAGTACAGCAACTGGCTCTAGACGATTGTGGACACGAGGGAGTGAATGGTATTATGGTAGACGCCCGCGTTTAGCGCGTGCTCAATGAGCTTAGTACCTGGTTGTAGCCTGTGGTGGATACACGTGAAAGAATGATTTCATGATGGCTCGACACTATTGCGGATATGCGTGAGTCAATGGTTTTATGGTAGCCACCCACATTTAGCACATGTTCGTTGAGCTTATAACCTGGCTCTAGACTATGGCTGATGCACAAGAAAGGATTATTATATTGTGGACGCACACGTATAGCGCAGGTTTCATGGTTGGCTTCCACATTTATCCCAGATTCGCTGAGCTTAGTAGCTTGTTGTATACTTGTGCAGATTTATGTGACAGAATTGTTTTAGGGTAGGCTTCCACTATTAGCACCGGTTATTGATCTTGGAACCTGGCTGTAGACTCTGGCTGATACAAGAGAAGGAATGTTTTTTTTGAGGTCAGGCACCCAACTGTGATGGCTTAGTGCCTGGCTGTAGACTGTGGTGGGTTCAAATGAAGGAATGGCTTAATTTTTGGCGTTCAGATTTAGTGCAGGTTCAAAAAGCTGAGTACCTGGTTGTTGACATAATGGCGGATATATGTGAAAGAATGGTTTCATTGTAGACGCGCACCATTAGTGCACGTTAAAATTAGTTAGTTCCTGTCTGTAGACTTTGGTAGATACAGGGGAAGGAATGGTTTTATATTTGGCGCCCACATTTAATGCAGTTTCACTGAGAATGGCTGTAGAATGTGGTGGAATCATGTGAAATAATAGTTTCATGGTAGATGCCAACCTTTAATGCAGGTCAAGTTAGCATAATACCTGTCTGTCTTAGACGCAAAATAATGGTGTTGTGGTATGAGCCCATCTTTAGATGTACACGTGGCCAAATCCTGGCTGGAGGACATTTTTAAATTTCCAAAAACAAAAACTATTGCTGTTAAATTTCGAAAACGCGGTAAATATATTTGAGAACTGAAGTATCCAAAATAGTCACAATTTAATGTTATGTGTCTAGATAGGTGTCGCATTTATTGCATCTCTTAATCATAGATGCAACCAGGTAAACCGAATTCAAACGCTGTGATGTATTCGCTTGCCGGCTATGGCCGACCTGAGGAGATTATTGGTGACCGTCAATGCCCGACCTGAGTGCTAATCGGTTAATATTATCTGCATAACTATTATTAAGCATGCGAACTACCGCGTTGACAATGCCTGGTGACGCAAAGACCTATATGATATGTGATTGGTTCACTTGTCACAGCGACATGGCAGTGACCGCCCCTTGTGTATTGAAATCATGTCACCACGCAGGGTGATTTGAGCATTAACAAGTAGTTTTGAAACATGATGCCAGAAACAAGCACTTGACAAGGCTGTGGCCTCACAGAGGTAGAACAGTGGTGTTTTGACGGAGCGGAAATTCACAGGGAATTGGGCATGGCCTTGAGTTTAGAACATGATTTTTTTCTTACATTTGGTTTCTAAGCTAAGTGAAATAGTCCTTATGTATGTAAGTAATTATACTTGTGGTCAGTGAGGGCTCCTATGTAAGGTCATTGCACCCACAATGAGTGGGGAAACACCCCACAGACGAATGTCATTCAACGTCACTCAACCGTAACGTACATTCTGTATCACAGGGTCTTGGTGAACTCCTGCTCCAATCTAATACTGTGATTACACAGATACACTAGTGACTTCAGAGATCTGTTACTTACATTGATACCCAAGTAGTTACTGTATTGTAACCACAACTCTGGGTTTGAACATTCCCCATAAGTCTGTCAGTCATTGGCAATCACTACTGCACACTTGTCAACTGACATAGTCTCAGGGTGTACGTGACTGTAAACATGTCTGACGTGACATGACAATTTCAGTGGGTATGTGCTGCTAGTAGAATGATGAGTTTGGAGACTGGTTCTGTCGTTGCCTCTTGTAGAGCAGACTGAAGCCGTCAGACCACCCACTGTTGTTCCTTGGTGTGTATCGTGTTAGTATGGCACAATAATTAAAATGACAGTTATTTCTGATGTTTTATTCTGGCTTACAGAGGGTGGTGAGGGGAGTGGGAATTCCAACCCCGGGTAAGTCCACCCCTTTCAGACTACAGGGCTCACCTGCCTTCTAAATTAATGTAGCTGTTGGGTGATCCATTGTTAAATTGATCCTCTAGTTGATGGGTGATCCATTGTTAAATGGGTTATCTAGCTGTTGGATGGTCCTTTCCATAAATCGGTACTCTAGCTCTTCGGTGGTGTATTGTTATTTGGTCTTACAGCTGTCCATTGTAGAATGGGTCCTCTGGTTGTTCGGTGGTCCAGTAGCTGGACGCATCCTATATACTTCAGTAAATGTTTATATATGTGTGTAGCAGTTTTCCATTTCCCCACTGTTTGCCTCTACTACAGCCATTTTGCTTAGGTATAATACAGTTTGTTAACAAGTATCCTGTTGTAGGTATACGATAATTTAAAAATAACATTCTTGACCTAGGTACCTAAATGTTTGGCCTATAACCTGAATGTTGTGTAATGTAACCCTAGGTCAATAATAGGAAAGTGAAGTCGTGATGGAATCAGATGGATGATAGCAACATGCATTGTGATTTCATACACACTATCTGACAGGGAAACACACTAGCACAGTAATTATTCATAGATCGACTGGTCCAGAATTCTTGTATGTATGGTGTTTGTGAAGTGAAGTCAGTTTCATCTACGAGGACAGGTTTTTTTAAAGTCGCCAGTTGGACTTGTTTAAACGTGTCTGCCGCGTGGCGGTCAGTGGTGTGATGTCCTTTGTATTGAGACAACCGATGTCATCTCAGCGTTGCCACAACAAGTGTCTGTTGTTATCGCTGCTGCTTATGCTAGCAGTCTATATGTAAACAGACAAACCCTTTCAGTCACTTCCACCCACCTAACAGTCCCTCTACCATCCTGCCACCCACCTAGCAACCCCTCTATCATCATTTCAGCCACCTATCAATGTCTCTAACCTCCTTCAGCCACACATCATATATTAATCCATCTACCCTCCTTCAGCCACATATCACATAACAGTCCTTCTACCCTCATTTCAGCCACCTATCAGTCAATCTACCTTAATGTCAGCCTCCTAATTGTCTCTCTCTCTCTTCCACCCACCTAGCAACCTTTCTACCAGCCCCTACTCCTCCTTTAACAAGATTTAACAAGATTGCCACCTAGAGAATCAACTCAAGATGGCAGGTGGACAAGGAAGCCCTTTGGCTTATCGAGAGTCCAACCTATCTATCTAAATGTACCCCGCCCTTCTTAGGTACATGTCACTTTTATTTTTGAACATATTAACACTACTAGCACTTACACAATCAGCCGATAATCTGTTCCATTCATTTACTGTTCTTTGTGAAAATGAAAATTTTCTAATATCTAATCTACATTGCTTCTTTGCTAATGTATCTCCATGTCCTCTAGTGCTTCTCTCTTCCTTGACTGAGAAAAAAATATTTCTGTCAATATTGTCATACCCATTCAATATTTTAAAAACTTATATCTGATCTCCTCGCAGTCTCCTGGTTTCTAGTGTTGTTAATCCACATTCTTTTAGACGCATTTCATAACTAATATTCCTGAGTTTTTGTATCATTTTGGTTGCTCTTCTTTGTACTCTTTCTAGTATATCAATATCCTTCTTGCGATATGGCCTCCATGCCTGTATGCAATATTCTAAGTGAGGCCTAACTATTGTTTTGTACAGTGGTATTATTAGTTCTTTTTCCTTGTACACTATATTTCGCCTAATTAATCCAAGAATTTGGTTTCCCTTCGCTGCTGCAATTGCACACTGTTCCGATACCTTCATATCAGCACTAATAGTTAACCCTAAGTCCTTTTCCTTTACGGTAGTATTTAGTACAGTATCACCCATTGTATATTGTGCATCTTCATTCCCATGTCCTGTGTGGAGGCACTTACACTTCCCATAATTAAACAGCATTTGCCACTTCTCAGACCATTCGGTCAACTTATTTAGATCATCTTGTAATTGCTGTCTATCTGTATCACTTTTTATTTTTCTGAACACTTTTGTATCATCCGCAAACTTCAACACCTTGCTTGTTATATCATCATCCAAATCATTGATATATATTAAGAACAAAATAGGTCCCAATACTGATCCCTGCGGTACTCCACTCAAAACTGATTTCCAGTTTGAAACCTCCCCATCAACTACTACTCTTTGTCTTCTATCAATAAGCCATTTTTCTATCCAGTTAATCATAACATTGCCTATGCCATGGGCCTTCAGTTTAAGTAGTAATCTTTGATGTGGCACTTTGTCAAAAGCTTTTTTAAAATCTAAGTATATTATATCTACTGGTGATCCCTCATCTAGCCACTTATAATAATAATAATAATAATAGTAACTTCTTTTGCGCCAATATCCTCGAAAATCAAGCTCAGTGGCGCGACAAAACCAGGGGATTAATCAATCTCATAATCGAAAGCAATGCGTGAGTCGTCAACGGATGGATGGAAAAGCTAGGAGGCTAAGGAGGATAGGCAGCATTAAAGAGATAGGTTTTTAGATGTCGGCGGAATGAAACTATATTACCTTGTGATTTAACACTGGCAGGAAGCGAATTCCACACCGTTGGTGCGGCAACCGAGAAAGCTCGGGTCCCGGCTTTCGTTTTCACCCGAGGGATGTGAAGAGGGTTACTACTGGTTGAGCGTAGCTGTCTGGAATTTCTTGTTGGAGTTAGCATTGAATTTAGATATGCTGGTTGTGTAGATGAGAGTGCTTGATAGGCTATTGTACACATTTTGAAAATGATGCGATAGTGCACAGGTAGCCAATGCAGTGATTTTAGAAGCGGCACTGAGCGAGAAAAACGTGGAGACATCTTCCAAAAAACATAAGATATTTGTTAAGCATGACCTCGCTTTTAGAAACCCATGTTGAGATGGGTTAATCAAGTTATTTTTAACAAGAAAATCAACCATGTGCTCTTTAATTAGTCTTTCTAATAGTTTACAAATCACCGATGTTAAACTCACTGGTCTATAGTTCTCTGACTTGCTTCTTGATCCTTTTTTAAATAATGGTATGATGTTTGCTTCTTTCCATTCTAACGGAACTACTCCTTCCTCTAATGCCAAATTGAACACTGTTGCAAGTGGTGTGCTAATTTGTTCTACAATTTCCAGTAGTAATTTGGGAGGAATCCCATCCACTCCAGGTGACTTATTATCCTTCATGTCCCTTATTTTCTTAGCTACCATTTTTGGTGTTACAATTAGTTGTCCTAAATAGTCTGACTCTCTCCCTTCGAATTTAGTCTCTGGTACTGGTAATGCACTAATATCTTCCCTGGTAAATACCGAACTAAAGTATTCATTTAGGTTTTCTGCCATTAAGAATCCCTCTGTTATTATTTTTCCATCACTATCTTCTAGAGGTCCGACCTTATCCTGAACTTTCTGTTTACTTCGAACATACGCATAACAACTCTTGCTGTCATGTTTTATATTAAAAGCTAATTTTTGTTCATAGCTTCTCTTTGAATTTCTAATTTCAGCTGTAGCTTGGTTAAGTGCTTCTTTATAAATGGCATAGTCTTCTTCACTTCCATTATGTCTATATGTCTTCCACATCATTTGCTTGTATTTGATTTTTCTAATGGCTTCTTTTGATAAGTGTTTCTTTTTTGACCGTTTCCCTTGTTTTTTCAAGGGGACACATTTTTCGACAATGCAGTCAATTTCACTCTTTAAGATATTCCAACATTCTTTTGCTGTCTTATTCTCCAGTGTGTTATTCCAGTCTATCTTTGCTAAATATTTCCTCATGTCCTTATATCTTCCTTTGTGAAATTTTTTCCTGTACCGTATTTTTCGATTCTGTTCTCCTTTTACTTTGATGATAAAATATATCTGGTTGTGATCACTACATCCCAGTGGCTCACATATCCTGACATTATCAATAAATTCCTTCTGTGAGCTCAACACTATGTCCAACACGTTCTCACCCCTTGTTGGTTCTAACACATGTTGAATAAGGAAACTGTCTTGTACTAAATTTAAAAACTGTTGATCTTCACTCCCAGTACTCTGTAGAGATTTCCACTGTATACGCCCATGGTTAAAATCCCCCATAATTATACAGTCCCGTTTACTGACTTCCTTTATAGCGTTTTGTATTTTCTCATTCTCTTCTGTGTTTATGTTTGGACTTCGATAAACTAACCCAACAGTTAACGTTGAGTTTCCTGAAACTATGTTACACCAGACAGCTTCTTCACATTCTGCTTCTTTTTCTAATTTTATTTCGTAAGCCTGGATGGATTCTTTAATATATAAAATAACGCCACCTCCCCTTCTCCCTATTCTATCTTTCCTAAACATGACATATCCTGTCATTCCTAATTCGGCATCTGATATGTCGGGGGTGGCCCAAGATTCAGCTATACCTATTATGTGAGGGTCAGTATCTTCTACCATAATGTTTAGTTCATTTCTTTTGTTTACTATGCTTCTTGCATTTAAACAAACACATTTATAACCAAATGTGGTAGAGTTTTCCAGACTGTTCTTTGCCGTTTTCTTTGTGCTGTCCTTATCTGTGCCTCCAGTATTTGGCTTCTCTGTGAATCCCCCCTGCGAATCTAGTTTAAATGACTGAAACCTGTTCCCCTGTCCATAGATCGAAGCAAGTTCTCGGAGAAAACTGCTGCGCCCTTTCCGCTTAGATGGAGGCCATCTCTCATATACATATCTTCTTTTCCCACAAAGTATCCCCACAAATCTACAAATCCAACTCCTTCTTCTTCGCACATCTGCTCTACTAGAACGTTGATTGCCATCCTCTTGCAGTTTCTATAGGCTACACCCCTTCCTCCCATCACTGGCAAAATTCCTGAGAGAATAATCTGCTCAACTCTTGTCTTCTTCAGCTTCCCTACCAACTGTCTGTATCTTTGCACTATTCTAGTTGTCCCCTCATTGTCTGCATTGTTCGTCCCTACATGTACTAATATAGATCCTCCCTGGCCATGCCCCAACACGTTCCCTACCCTTTCTGTCACATTCTCTATCCGAGAGCCCGGAAGACAAACAACAACATCTTCGCCTTTGTTTAAAGTCTTGTCTGTCTTTCTCAAAATTGAGTCGCCCATAAACACCCTTTCTGTTCTCGATGCCCCCTCAATCACTGCTTCAGAGTAGCTCCTCCGTGTTGCATCTCCCTGGTCGTTGACTTTTCTTCCTCCCGCCATCTCTGTTGTTCCTTTTTTCCCTGCGTCTTTTCGTCCTGTCATCATCCCTGTTATTGACTTCCCTTTCGGCACATTTACTCTCAGTTCCTTTCTTCCATTCATCTTTCCTCCGGTCACATGAACTTCTCTCCTCTCCTGTCCCATTGTCCCCCCCTCATCTACTGTCACCTTCCTGCATGCCGTGCTTTCTCTTGTTCTTTCTCCATATGTTTTCCTTGCACTCACCCTCCCTCCTCTCAATCTCATGTCCTCATCCTTCTTGTGACTGCATTGCTCATTCCGTCCTCTTCCATCCGTCTCTTTGGTTATTTTTATCTCCAGCCCCTTCACAATATCGGTTAGTCTAGCTAACTCTACTGTAAGACATTCCACTTTACAACACCCTGTGCACTGGAAAGTAAAATCTTCCTCCATTGTTTCTGCCCATGACTTTGTGCATCCGGATAGAGCAAAATCGACAAAGCTGTGACAATAGTCACATACTAAGTGCCTCCTTGCCTTCACTTGCCGCTTGCAAGGGGCCATATTATGATATCACAGGAACTCTAAATTTACTCAGTCTGTATACCAATTAGTCTTTAGAAAGACTGTTTAATGTGGACAGTAACTGCAGTTCACTTTATGTTATACACAACTGACAAATTTAGTCTTTACTGGCACCGTTCCCTAGCGGACACGTTGGACACTACCAACATAAACAAACTAAGGTTTCTACTAAAAAGCTTGCTTATTTTTTAATAACAATGCTACCTGATCAAAGTATTATCTTATTTATGTAGCTGTTATGTTTGCTACTTTATATGTTACATATTCTATCAAATAATCAGATTTGCTAAATCTTGTAAACAACCTTGTCGAAGGCTAGATTACCCTATTTTCACCCACTATGCTTATCTGCTCATAAATACTTTTAACTAACAAACTTTTACTAAAACTTTATGAATAATCTTCACATAAGAATAATACTGTAGCTGTTATGCTGAATACTATATCTGATAAATATTCTATCAAATAATAATTTTTGCCAAATCTTGTTTACAAACTTGTCGAAGGCTAAATTACCCTATTATCACCCACTATATTCTAATCTGGTCAAAAATACTGTTAACTGACAAACCTTTAACCAAACTATTACCCAATATATGTCTAGTACTACTTTATGAATAATCTTCACATAAGAATAATACTTATCAGTCAATATTTCCTCTTGTTTTTCAACTTTTATGCACCACCAATTTCAAACATCTGCTCCCGCCAATGTTCCCGCCAATATGTATATTTAGTCGCATATCAACCCCTCTACCCTCCTATCAGTGCCCAGTGTCTGCCCACCCACCTGTCAACCACCTCCTCCAGTGTTCATTGTATTTGGTCTAATGGTCTTTGACATTTAAGTTTTCTTCCCGCCGTCCTCCCTGTCCCCTGGAGTCTTGCCCTTTTCACACAGCTTGGATTTTATTTCTGTGGACTTGGTGGGCTGAACGTCCAATTGACTGACGCATCTCTGTGTTGGCCGTGCGCCATTAACTCCGATTTCTCAGAACCCCCGTTGAGGAAGCATTATTTTATTAGCCATAAGAGTTAGAAAAAAGTAACTTCTTACACAGCACAGTATCAAGACCCAGGGTTGTTCTATGCACTTTACTTCATATCAAGTACAAAGTTCTACCCATGGTTATTTTACAAACTAAACTTAAATAACTATTGCATCACGTAGTTGCAGTTACAAAATAAATAGATCTACTCTAGATTTATCTATTTATCGATGTATCTATCTGTATCTATACATAAATCTATTACAATAGTTTATCACAGAAGGTTGAGTATAGGTTATTAAATTGTCGGAACATAAAAAGCAGCGCCGAAACGACTAGTATTCACTTATAGGTACTTAGATATACCACATCCCCGATGCAATTTCTGCGAGTTTGTTTTCAAAAAGCTGCCAGTGCGACCACAGTATCCCGCCGAAACTACCAACTTTTACCGGCCACCCGAAGTGGCAGTGTGGCCGAAGCTTCCAAAATGCATAAACGGAAAACGAATTCGTTTTCGTTTTTCGTACTTCATTTTTTTAAATGAAAAAGGAATTATTTTTTGTTTTCCGTTCGCAAATTTGAAAAAGAAAAACGAAAAAGGAATTAGTTTTTCGATTGCAAATTAGAATGCGAAAAATGAAAAGACGGTATATACACGGACCGGGGTGCTATTATTACACCAGGCACTGTATTCCAGGCAGTTTGCCCTGTCAAACTTTCAAGATACTCTCAGCCAATAACATCACTTGCCGTCAAGTTCCAGGGTTTGGAAGTTTATGCACCTAAGCATTTGACCAAATGCGTTGTTTTATCTTCTAGATTGACGATGAAGCCTCACAAGCGTTCAGTTCCCCCGGACAAGTCGAGCAGCAGGACTGTTACAAGAGTTGATGAGAGTGACCTGTCTGACAGTGACACTCCACCGGAGTCAACAGGGACAGGGACAGGGACCTCATCAGGTGAACACACATGTGTCACTGGGCCACACCAGAACACTAGCAGGTACTGGTTCTTCAACACTTATCTCTATTGGTTTTCCCATGGTCAACTGTCACATGTCTATCACTTTGTTTAATATGTAATGTATGATGTTTCCATGTCTAATGTAAATCATCAACTATGTCCAGGCAGCTTACGGTGACGGTGTAGTGTATGTATGTAAATTAATAATTTTACTATATATAGTCAGGAAATAAATATTTTCCACCATTTAAGAAGAAAACGAACGATATGTTAAAATATTGCAGAATGTTTGAATAAAACGTCTTATTGCGGAAATGGTCACTAGTTCAGAAGTACAACTTTAATCGAATAGTCTTTAGAGCAATGAGCATTTTACATGTGACAAAAATATGATTTCCCTTTCTTTGTTCACCTCTTGTGAGAAATAAGTAAAACTAATTTAAATAACTAATTGCGAATGCCTACACATATATAAAATGACTTATCAGTAAATATTTCCAATAACATTTGCCATGCACGTAGAGCAACAAGTAATTTATGCTTCGTTGTGACTTTTCCTTTTAGAATGGACAAGAAGTCTCACAAAAGGTTACTGCCATCAGACATTTCCAATAGCACAAAAACCAGAAAAATTGAATACAACGATCCTTCCGAACATCGCAGTCAAGAGGCGACCAGCAGCTCTGGAGCAACCGTGATGTCCCCTCAACAGACAGACTCCGTCTTGTCACAGCAGGCCACTAGCACTGTGTCACAGCAGGCCACTAGCACTGTGTCACAGCAGGCCACTAGCACTGTGTCACAGCAGGCCACTAGCACTGTGTCACAGCAGGCCACTAGCACTGTGTCACAACAGGCCACTATCACTGTGTCACAGCAGGCCACTAGAACTGTGTCACAGCAGGCCACTAGCACTGTGTCACAGCAGGCCACTAGTACTGTGTCACAGCAGGCCACTAGCACGGGATCACAGCAGGCCACTAGCACTGTGTCACAGCAGGCCACTGGCACTGTGTCACAGCAGGCAACTAGAACTGTATCACAACAGGCCACTAGCACTGTATCACAACAGGCCACTAGCAGTATGTCAACCTCTAGTCAAAAGGAACGAAGAAGAAGGGGTATTGCACATGGTCACACCAAGAATTATTCTACTACGAGAAAATTACGAGCTGCGTATGATGGCGAGAAGTGGCGAGGAAACAGATACCAACAGAGATTCGCACGATTTCTGAAAACAAGAAAACATCCTTTTAGACGATCTCCACAAGCAGCGAGTGCCAGGAAAAAGACCCGCCGTCTGTTGAGGAACAGGATCAAGTCTGCAGAAGTGAAGAAGACAATAGCATCTCATTTCACTGCATTAACAGGCATAAAGAGGAGGTTTGAACAAACCCAGGGAGAACGACGAAAGCAACAGTTTTGCAGCTTTGTATCAAGACAAGTTATAGAAAAATACGCCCAGAAACAAAGGATTATTGCCATGACGTATAAAAACAAGGGCAGCAGTGTGTCACAGCCGTCCACTACCAGTGTGTCACAGCCGACCACAAGCAGTGTGTCACAGCCATCCACTAGCAGTGTGTCACAGCCGACCACAAGCAGTGTGTCACAGCCGTCCACTACCAGTGTGTCACAGCCGTCCACAAGCAGTGTGTCACAGCCGTCCACTACCAGTGTGTCACAGCCGACCACAAGCAGTGTGTCACAGCCGTCCACTACCAGTGTGTCACAGCCGACCACAAGCAGTGTGTCACAGCCGTCCACTACCAGTGTGTCACAGCCGACCACAAGCAGTGTGTCACAGCCGTCCACTACCAGTGTGTCACAGCCGACCACAAGCAGTGTGTCACAGCCATCCACTAGCAGTGTGTCACAGCCGACCACAAGCAGTGTGTCACAGCCGTCCACTACCAGTGTGTCACAGCCGACCACAAGCAGTGTGTCACAGCCGTCCACTACCAGTGTGTCACAGCCGACCACAAGCAGTGTGTCACAGCCGTCCACTACCAGTGTGTCACAGCCGTCCACAAGCAGTGTGTCACAGCCGTCCACTACCAGTGTGTCACAGCCGACCACAAGCAGTGTGTCACAGCCGTCCACTACCAGTGTGTCACAACCGTCCACTACCAGTGTGTTACAGCCGTCCACTACCAGTGTGTCACAGCCGTCCACAAGCAGTGTGTCACAGCCGTCCACTACCAGTGTGTCACAGCCGTCCACTACCAGTGTGTCACAGCCGTCCACTACCAGTGTGTCACAGCCATCCACTACCAGTGTGTCACAACCGTCCACTACCAGTGTGTCACACCCATACACTACCAGTGTGTCACAGCCGTCCACTACCAGTGTGTCACAGCCGTCCACTACCAGTGTGTCACAGCCATCCACTACCAGTGTGTCACAGCCGTCCACTACCAGTGTGTCACACCCATACACTACCAGTGTGTCACAGCCGTCCACTACCAGTGTGTCACAGCCGTCCACTATCAGTGTGTCACAGCCGTCCACTAGCAGTGTGTCACAGCCGTCCACTACCAGTGTGTCACAGCCGTCCACTACCAGTGTGTCACAGCCGTCCACAAGCAGTGTGTCACAGCCGTCCACTACCAGTGTGTCACAGCCGACCACAAGCAGTGTGTCACAGCCGTCCACTACCAGTGTGTCACAGCCGTCCACTACCAGTATGTCACACCCATACACTACAAGTGTGTCACAGCCGTCCACTAGCAGTGTGTCACAGCCGTCCACTAGCAGTGTGTCACAGCCGTCCACTACCAGTGTGTCACAGCCGTCCACTACCAGTGTGTCACAGCCGTCCACTACCAGTGTGTCACACCCATACACTACCAGTGTGTCACAGCCGTCCACTACCAGTGTGTCACAGCCGTCCACTACCAGTGTGTCACAGCCATCCACTACCAGTGTGTCACAGCCGTCCACTACCAGTGTGTCACACCCATACACTACCAGTGTGTCACAGCCGTCCACTACCAGTGTGTCACAGCCGTCCACTACCAGTGTGTCACAGCCATCCACTACCAGTGTGTCACAGCCGTCCACTACCAGTGTGTCACACCCATACACTACCAGTGTGTCACAGCCGTCCACTACCAGTGTGTCACAGCCGTCCACTACCAGTGTGTCACAGCCGTCCACTAGCAGTGTGTCACAGCCGTCCACTACCAGTGTGTCACAGCCGTCCACTACCAGTGTGTCACAGCCGTCCACTACCAGTGTGTCACACCCATACACTACCAGTGTGCCACAGCCGTCCACTACCAGTGTGTCACACCCATACACTACCAGTGTGTCACAGCCGTCCACTACCAGTGTGTCACAGCCGTCCACTAGCAGTGTGTCACAGCCGTCCACTAGCAGTGTGTCACAGCCGTCCACTACCAGTGTGTCACAGCCGTCCACTACCAGTGTGTCACAGCCGTCCACTAGCAGTGTGTCACAGCCGTCCACTACCAGTGTGTCACAGCCGTCCACTACCAGTGTGTCACAGCCGTCCACTACCAGTGTGTCACAGCCGTCCGGTGGCAGCAGCCGAACGTCTCAGGTAAATCTGTGATTTAGTTGTTTTGAAGAAGACAGTTGCTAAGCGTGTCGTAATCCGTGTCACAGTCTTTATGTCTTACAACATTCACCACATTCACTTTCAAGGTTCACCCGCCCTTAGTTTCAGACAGTGTCCACCCTCGCTTGGTTCCAGACAGTGTCCACTGACTCAAGGTGTAGCTCTGTCCTCTCTGGGATGTCAGTGGACACTCGATAGTGTTTGTCTTGGTCAAGTCAGTGTTGGTGTGTTTGATGTGAAGTTGGATGTAAAGTATTGTTTAAGTTGGCTATAACTGTCTTATGCATTTCACTGTTTCTCAGTTGTCTCGTTTACAAATATCTGTGATCTTTCTGTGACGTAATAGCATTCCTTACTGTCCTATTTCATTATTCAGTGTCTTTAGTGTGTGAGAGTTCTTTCTTGCAATCATATCACAACAATGGTTGTGAGACAGTATGTCTTTACAAAGGCTATCCTTGTATGCTTTTAGAATCAGAGTACGACTGCGTTGCCGCTGAATCCGAATGAAGAACGTTACTGGCGCATGGTGAAGATCTTGATCGAAGATGTTCCCAATCAGTTGAGACAACTCTTCCGGTCTGCCTTCCATGCAAAGTACATGATTTCATGGGTTGAGGGATCTTCGTCTGGGAAAATGTTCATGGCTATGGTTCCACCGCGAAATATAAGAGACAAGAACATAGCAGCCACAGTTCAAAAAGGTGTGACGGGTGATTTTGATTGTACCACGTTGTTCTTCTGTTTACTGTACTCCGGGACCGGCCTGTTGACACCAGCGGCGAGACCAAAGGCACAGAGAGGACCACCTTTCTATGACAGTGAACGGATAGACCAACTGAGAGAACAACGAAATGCCGTGGCCCATGCCACTACACCAAGTATCACAGAGGCAGACTTCAATACGAGGATACAAGAGATAGAAGATATCTACACAGACCTTCACTGGGACAAGTCAGAGTTCAGGAAGGCAGCCAGCGGTCGTCTCTGGCCCACAGAATACACCAGACTGGAGCAGAAGATAGAAGTGGAAAAGGCACGAATCGATGACCACGAGCAACGACTGCAAAGTCACAAAAACAAACTACGAGGTCACACCCATCAACTGCAAGGTCACACCCATCAACTGATAGGTCATGACCAACAACTGACAGGTCATGACCAACAACTGACAGGTCATGGCCAACAACTGACAGGTCATGACCAACAACTGACAGGTCATGACCAACAACTGACAGGTCATGACCAACAACTGACAGGTCATGACCAACAACTGACAGGTCATGACCAACAACTGACAGGGCATGACCAACAACTGGCAAGTCATGACCAACAACTGACAGGTCATGACCAACAACTGACAGGACATTACCAACAACTGACAGGGCATGACCAACAACTGGCAAGTCACGACCAACAACTGACAGGTCATGACCAACAACTGACAGGTCATGACCAACAACTGACAGGTCATGACCAACAACTGCAAGGTCACACCCATCAACTGACAGGTCTTGACCAACAACTGACAGGTCACACCCATCAACTGACAGGTCATGACCAACAACTGCAAGGTCACACCCATCAACTGACAGGTCACACCCATCAACTGACAGGTCTTGACCAACAACTGACAGGTCATGACCAACAACTGCAAGGTCACACCCATCAACTGACAGGTCATGACCAACAACTGCAAGGTCACACCCATCAACTGACAGGTCTTGACCAACAACTGCAAGGTCACACCCAACAACTGACAGGTCATGACCAACAACTGCAAGGTCACACCCATCAACTGACAGGTCATGACCAACAACTGCAAGGTCACACCCATCAACTGACAGGTCATGACCAACAACTGCAAGGTCACACCCATCAACTGACAGGTCTTGACCAACAACTGCAAGGTCACACCCATCAACTGACAGGTCATGACCAACAACTGCAAGGTCACACCCATCAACTTCAGTCTCAGGATCAGCGACTTCAAAACCTTGAACAACAAACAGGTATTTCAGCACAGTGTAATGGATTGTTTTGGTGTTTTAATCTTGCTTTTAGAGAATGAAGGGGTAGAAGTTTGAGAAGATATAAAATTGGATGAAAGGGGCTGAAACGCTTTAACATACAATGTACAGGATATATGACGATGTTTTGATAAGCACGTGGCCAAGGTATATTTTAAATAACTGTTCAAACTTTGACATATTTGGACTTGTTTGTGCTGTCGTTACTCACATGCTGCTTTTGCTGTTGCTTTGAGTCTGTCCTATCTAATCAACGTAAAATTAAACAAAATTCTAAATAACTTCAATAGTACACATTTCTTCGTAAAAACAAGAACATGGTGACACAAAACAGTGCATCGTGTCGGCATCATGGTGATTACTATCTCGTCTTAAAAATGTAATACAATTCCCAGTTGCATTATACAACAAATTGAGGGTTGTGTTAGAACAAAGCGTATACATTTTGGGCATGCTATATTTTATTACCGAATAATCTATCAATAATTAAGCTAATATTTGAGTGCAGTGACATATTAAATAATTTTGTAAATGATGTGATTAAAAATAGATTTGCGATATGTCATGTGAACAACTAATACAAATGCATACAATAAGCACAGTGTTATGCTTTTACTTGACATGAATTTGCTGTGTTACCTGTCCTTTCTGAGAAACCAGAAACATACATAAATGTGACAATTACAACGGTGATGCTAGAAAAACATGTGCTATTATAACTAGGATCGGCTCGTATGTTTATCCAAAATAACATGCTGTATTTTCACACGTCAGTATAACTAATATTAGTTCAGTACCGTCTGTCTAATTACTGCAGTGTACACTGTGTAAATGGAAGTGGCTACTGTGTATACGTATGGAGGGAGGCAGTGTACATCGTGTAGACGGAAGTGGCTAATGTGTACAAGTATGGAGGGAGGTAGTGTACACCGTGTAGATGGAGGTGGTTACTGTGTACACGTATGAAGGGAGATGGTGTACACCGTGTAGATGGAGGTGGTTACTGTGTACACGTATGAAGGGAGATGGTGTACACCGTGTAGATGGAGGTGGTTACTGTGTACACGTATGAAGGGAGATGGTGTACACCGTGTAGATGGAGGTGGTTACTGTGTACACGTATGAAGGGAGATGGTGTACACCGTGTAGATGGAGGTGGTTACTGTGTACACGTATGAAGGGAGATGGTGTACACCGTGTAGATGGAGGTGGTTACTGTGTACACGTATGAAGGGAGATGGTGTACACCGTGTAGATGGAGGTGGTTACTGTGTACACGTATGAAGGGAGATGGTGTACACCGTGTAGATGGAGGTGGCTACTGTGTACAAGTATGGAGGGAGATAGTGTACACCGTGAAGATGGAGGTGGCTACTGTGTACAAGTATGGAGGGAGATAGTGTACACCGTGTAGATGGAGGTGGCTACTGTGTACAAGTATGGAGGGAGATAGTGTACACCGTGAAGATGGAGGTGGCTACTGTGTACAAGTATGGAGGGAGGTTGTGTACACCGTGTAGATGGAGGTGGCTACTGTGAACAAGTATGGAGGGATGTTGTGTACACCGTGTAGATGGAGGTGGCTACTGTGTACAAGTATGGAGGGAGGTAGTGTACACTGTCTAAATGGAGGTGGTTACTGTGTACACGTATGCAGGGAGGTAGTGTACACCGTGTAGATGGAGGTTGCTACTGTGTACAAGTATGGAGGGAGATAGTGTACACCGTGAAGATGGAGGTGGCTACTGTGTACAAGTATGGAGGGAGTTAGTGTACACCGTGTAGATTGGGGTGGCTACTGTTTACAAGTGTGGAGGGAGAAAGTGTACACCGTGTAGATGGAGGTGGTTACTGTGTACACGTATGAAGAGAGATAGTGTACACCGTGTAGATGGAGGTGGTTACTGTGTACATGTATGGAGGGAGGTAGTGTACACTGTGTAGATGGAGGTGGCTACTGTGTACAAGTATGGAGGGAGGTAGAGTACACCGTCTAGATGGAGGTGGCTACTGTGTACAAGTATGAAGGGAGATAGTGTACACCGTGTAGATGGAGGTGGCTACTGTGTACAAGTATGGAGGGAGGTAGTGTACACTGTGTAGATGGAGGTGGCTACTGTGTACAAGTATGGAGGGAGATAGTGTACACCGTGTAGATGGAGGGGGCTATTGTGTACAAGTATGGAGGGAGATAGTGTACATCGTGTAGACGGAAGTGGCTAATGTGTACAAGTATGGATGGAGGTAGTGTACACCGTGTAGATGGAGGTGGCTACTGTGTACAAGTATGGAGGGAGATAGTGTACATCGTGTAGACGGAAGTGGCTAATGTGTACAAGTATGGATGGAGGTAGTGTACACCGTGTAGATGGAGGTGGTTACTGTGTACACGTATGAAGGTAGATAGTGTACACCGTGTATATGGAGGTGGTTACTGTGTACACGTATGGAGGAAGGTAGTGTACACAGTGTATATATATATATATATATATATATATATATATATATATATATATATATATATATATATATATATATATATATGTATATATATATATATATATATATATATATATATATATATATATGTATATATATATATATATATATATATATATATATATATAGGGATGGCTACCGTATCCAAGTGTGGAGCGAGGTAGTGTACACTGTGTATATATTTAAGGATGGCTACCGTATGCAAGTGTGGAGGGAGATAGTGTACACTGTGTACATGGAGGTGGCTACTGTGTTCACGTATGGAGGCAGGTATTTTACACTGTGTATATGGAGGTGGTTACTGTGTAGAAGTATGGAGGGAGGTAGTGTACACTGTGTAGATGGAGGTGGTTACTGTGTACACGTATGGAGGGAGGTAGTGTACATCGTGCAGATGGAGGTGGCTACTTTGTACAAGTATGGAGGGAGATAGTTTACACCGGGTAGATGGAGGTGGTTACTGTGTACACGCATGGAGGGAGATAGTGAACACTGTGTAGATGGAGGTGGCTACTGTGTACAAGTATGGAGGGAGATAGTGTACATCGTGTAGACGGAAGTGGCTAATGTGTACAAGTATGGATGGAGGTAGTGTACACCGTGTATTTGGAGGTGGCTACTGTGTACAAGTATGGAGGAAGGTAGTGTACACAGTGTGTATATATATATATATATATATATATATATATATATATATATATATATGTATATATATATATATATATATGTATATATATATATATATATATATATATATATATATATATATATATATATATATAGGGATGGCTACCGTATCCAAGTGTGGAGCGAGGTAGTGTACACTGTGTATATATTTAAGGATGGCTACCGTATGCAAGTGTGGAGGGAGATAGTGTACACTGTGTACATGGAGGTGGCTACTGTGTTCACGTATGGAGGGAGGTAGTGTACACTGTGTAGATGGAAGTGGTTACTGTGTACAAGTATGGAGGGAGGTAGTGTACACAGTGTATATATAGTGATGGCTACCGTATGCAAGTGTGGAGCGAGGTAGTGTACACTGTGTATATGGGGGTGGCTACTGTGTCCAGGTATGGAGGGTGGTAGTGTACACAGTGTATATATATATAGTGATGGCTACAGTATTCAAGTGTGGAGGGAGGTAGTGTTCACTGTGTATATGGGGTGGCTACTGTGTACAAGTAAATGTGTTGATTGTTTTGAGGCAATCATTACATAAACAGCATTTCTTAATTCACATCTCACAACAACAATTCTGCAGTCAATTAGAAGACCACATTGGAATACTGATGATACCTGCTCCCATACTGGAGACAATGCCAGGGATCCCTATTCTGGAAATATCAACAAACCAAACAACCTCCCCCATACCTGGCAATAAAGGATCCTTTGCCAGAGCGATAGTAACGTTCCTGATGCAGCAGGTAGCACCGACCAGTATCTGCTGCGTCAAAATCAGGGTGTAATGAAGCCCTGGACAAATATAACAACATTGCTACTGAGGCAGAGAACACAGAAAATCAGTCCAAGGGCATGGTCACAATGTCTGTTGTGAATTGACTGACACAGCCAGTACAGCCATTCGTGGACATTCTGTCTTAGATTCAGCTGTCAAATCACATCTACACCTCAGAAGAAATCTTAGTATATCTAAAAGATAAACTGTAGAATAGCAAGAACACCAACCGTATATACCAAATCCCCTGTAAGACATTAGACTTGTGTTGGAGAAACAAGCAGACCACTTGACGCGATACTAGAAGAATGCATGAAAAACCAGCACACATTTAGTCAATTATTACAGACAGTTGACCTGAGAAAAGAAAAAGAAACGGACTCAAAACCGGGGAATACAAGTGAACCGTTACAAAGGGAAGTGCCAAAGTGTTTGACAAGGAGTCACACAGAGGTGTGCGTGATGTAGTCAGGAGGTCATCTGAGTCGACAGTAACCAGAGATGAGGGGATTACTTATCACTATGGCATATTAACAGACAGGAACTTTGTTTTTGTTGCACATTTGTACATGTTATTGTATATTATGGATACAGCTGTATTACAACATGTTCATTCTGCGGATGTTTCTGTTTCTGTGTTTGACTCGAGCAATACGACACTCATGCTAAAGCAGCAGTGTATTACTGCAGTGATTTTGTATGGTACATGTACCTTACATTTTTGTGACTGTTGCAACTGTGCTTGTCCACAACTCCCAAAGTCATCATGTCCGGGAGGGAAATGTTTGATATATATATATATATATATATATATATATATATATATATATATATATATATATATATATATATATATATATATATATATATATATATATATATGTTATATATGTGTGTGTGTGTGTGTGTGTGTAATTCACGCTTTATGGTGATATATTATGTTGCCTCTTTAAATGCCAATTCTTGTTCTGATTACCCATATATTACGCATTCAGTAAGATATCAACTCAACCTACAAATCAACAAATAACTGCCCGTGGCTATGTATTACGCCAGCGCGACCTCCTCGTAACGCGGACCATCAGGTTGAAAATAGAAGCGTAAAACAGCCTTCCTTGTCAAACGTCGCGTGGTATCAATGCTTTACCAATACAATCAGAATGAAGTTTATTTTGAAGATAAATAATTGTTCTACCGATTGGGGATACACACTACATATACTGAATTAATAACAAAACACCCGCTAAAACGCATGTAAAGTATTTCCATCGCAGTTGTCTTTGCCTTTCAGCATGAGATTATGTCATCTATGTTAAAACTAAAATGTCACAGAATTACGTCGATTCTGGCTACACAATTCATCACAAAGAGTTATTATTTATTGTTTTTGCTTCAATAAAATTATTGCACATTATTTCCAAGGCATCGTAAATGTGTTGCACATAAAAAGTCAGCTCTTTGTCGCAACGGCGCAGACTTTGCAGCGGCAAACTATTGTTATTTACTGTTGTGTGGACAAACCAGTTGTAAGAAATACGTCTATTATACGAATAAAAACACCACGCCGTGAAAATCAGTTTATAAAGATAGTTAACTAGCGTAAGCTACTTGACACCCCTCACAACACAAATCGACTAGTCCGGGTGCTCATCGAGATGTTGATATCTAGGTCAGCGTATTTCGTTTCAAGGCCAAACTCTTAGATTTAGCAACAAACAGATACACGAATTATTCAATATAAATGATCAATAAAATGCAATACGTTACTCATGAATTACTCGTGAATATGTTATATCTGAGACGAGTAACAGTTCAATCACCATGTTCTTTTTTTAATAGAGTAACGAGCGAAGTTGGAGTGGCATCTTTTTCATTACTGTTTATTTCAAACGAGTTAACTGATTTTGCATTGTTTTTGTATGTGGTGTTATGACAACACCACATACAAAAACAATGCAAAATCAGTTAGTTAGTGGCGATTAAGTATTATTTGTGATGGCTTTGAAACTGCGTCCAGGTTCATGATTACATAAGCGCGTTTAATGATTACTATTATTATAGGTTGTCAGTTTTACGGCCACACTAATTTGCAGCCACCAGACTGACAAATTCGATGTTGTGTTTGTTAGTGCTATTATGATGGCCTGCAGGTTTGCTTTAACTTATTTGCAGTTGCATGAGGCCAAATACCGTCACGGTACATGACATGGCATGTGACGTGACGTGACATGGGTGTAAAATGGACTATACTTGAAAGTAAATACACAAGCGCGTGTTCAGTTAATTGTTTTGTTGGTTCAAGTACCTGTTGTACTGTTTATTGGTTCACCCTAACTTATTATGATAGATATCTTTAGCAAATGCACATGTTGTAATAAATACATATTTCAAATCGTTAAATAAACAGGTGTTATATAACTTTTCATATTTCATGGTATTTTTTAAAATGAAAATATTACATAAGTGGTTTGTTAGCTATTACTTGTTCTGGATATTCATTTGTAAGAGTATGAAAAAAAAAAGTTTTTTGGTCAATTTAGTGAGTTGTTTTATATATTTTACCAAATAATAACCATTTTTCAGGTGAGGTTGGAGCACTTGGTGATCGAGTGGGTAGGCGGGAAGCACGGAAGGGCCCCGCTACGACACGAAACATCGGAGGTAATGTACACGGATGTGTAGCTGTAATGATATCATGATATGTGTGGTGGTCTAGTCCTGCTTAACCGACTTTTGCCCGGCTGAGTAACTTCTCCGAGAAGATAGTATGTTGACAAACACGCTTTGTTTATGTAACCCTTATGCAGTGTTACTGCTCAAAGCCATCAGATGACATCACTGGGTTCGATTAATTAGGTGTATAATAATAATAACAATAATAATAATAAGTAATTTTTGTAATGCATGTATGTTTTTAATAAGAAACTAAATTATAAAATATCTATACACAAAATATAAAAGGAGAAAATAAAATGAGATGGAAAATAAAACAAAAACAGAAATTGTCATTTATTTTATTTTATGTGTGACATGTTTTAGTGTAAGTTTAATTTGGAATAATAATAATAAACATCATTGATTCATGATGACCTTATAAAATGTACATTTTATCTTCCCAAGCGTCTTGATTGCTAACGCAACTATACATAGAACATGATGTAAATAGTAAACAATTGGGTAATTTACCTAATAAACTGCGTATTGCTGTAGAAAATATAGTGAAGCAATACTGCAGTTTTTAAATTAAAATTGTACAAATAATAAAATATGATAAATAATTGTTATAATATAGTATTATATAATAAATATATTTGGCTTGAAAACCAATGAACATCTCTACCCTATTCTGGGGAACGGCTGTAATGGCAGTACCATTGGCAAGGCATTAGCGTCGATTAACCAATCAATCTCCATGAGGTGGCAGCAATTGTCAAATCGTCACACCCGCCTGGGTGGCCTTACACGGATAACACTTTGTATTGACAACATTCAAAAGCCGGTTAAAATACCAGACCGTCATCTCCGTGAAGCTACGCAGCTGAGTAATTTCCCAGGTGGCCAATAGGTGCTGCCGCCTCACGACATCTGGGTAACCAAGGCTAATGGGTAACTAGTGGTCTCACGACACCTTGGTAACCAAGGCTAGTGGTGGACTGGTGGTCATACGACACCTGGGTAACCAAGGCCAGTGGTGGACTGGTGGTCATACGACACCTGGGTAACCAAGACTAGTGGTGGATTTGTGGTCCCACGACACATGGGTATCCAAGGCTAGTGGTGGACTGGTGGTCTCACGACACCTGGGTAACCGATGCTAGCGGTGGACTGGTGGTCTCACAACATCTGGGTAACCAAGGCTAGTGATGGACTTGTGGTCCTGCCGCCTGATTCGGCAGTTGCAGACTGGCCTTGACTACTAAGACTACTTGAGGTGACAGAACGTGTTAGCCCCTCACCTGGGAGTTTAAAGTTGCATTCTGACTTCCGCCATGTTTAAAATAAAATTGTCCAGTAAACCAGCATTTTCCATACACAGTTGGCAGACCGCACGGAAACGACATACCACATTCACAAAGATGCCACCGCTCGATACGCTCCATATTTTAGGCATGCCCAGTTGCCCACATACAAACTATCGCTGGCTACGCGCCTGTACGGTCAATGGCTAATTGAGGATGATTTAAACAACTAGGGTCTAGTTGCCTAGTGGCGCCTTTAGCGACTAACGTGGATTTGTGGAACCCCATTGTGGCCCGCCTTTTAGTTTGCCCCATCGTTTACTTACGTTGACAGGAGAGTTCCGATGGTAAACATATATCAACTTTTGGGAAACTCTAGAGCCGTTGTTTGTTGCAAACTTATATTTGATCAAATAACGTATAAAACCACAAAGTGAGACATGTGGTAGGAAGTATACTAATAACCAAATATCGGTCATGGTGTACATTGACTTTTCTAAAATGCGTTAAAAATGGGAAAGTTTGTCAGAATTCAACTGTAATGCTCTGCCAATGTTGCCACTAGAGCGGCCTTATCATAGAATAGGCTAGATGCTTGTATAAGATAATGCTACACTATTATAAGTATTCAACATTAAACTTATATTGATACAAAATAAACAGAAATAACAAATTGCCGTTGTTTTATGAAGCAGGAATTATGACAGAATTAGCCTCGATTACACACTCCGTGAGGTGGCAGCACTTTTTATCCCCTCACGTATGATAGGTGGCGCTGCTCGGCTGCGACACACGAATCGCTCATCTCCAGCTGTTTTTTTATGTTTATTTACGTGTCTGCAAACTCGTTTTACAAATCTAATGCCACATTGCGCCTCAGGGTTGTGTTCTGAGTCCATTTGTGTACACTTTGTATACAAATGACTGTCGGAGTGTTGATCCATCTACCCAATTTGTGAGGTTTCTGATGATACAGCCATGCTCGCTGTTTTGCGTGATTTTGCCTCATACTAGTCGTATCTTTCTTCAGTGGTACGTTTCTCTAGTTGGTGCAGTGACAATTTTCTGCATCTGAATGTTTCCAAAACGAACGAAATGTGCATCTACTTCCGTTGTAATATAACTGCCATTAGTCCTATTGTCATCAACGGTGAACCTGTGAAACAGGTTGATTCATTAAAGTACCTCGGTGTTATGTTAGATGGAAAATTGTCATTTACAGAGCATGTTACAGCCGTGCAAAAGATGTCTCAGCAGCGACTGCACGTTCTTCGAAAGTTACGAGCTTTCTGCGTTGATCCACTACTTCTTCTACGCCTTTACCGTAGCATAATTGAGCCTCTCATTACCTACTGCAGCATTTGTTACTACTCTGCTCTTTCATTGAAAAACCGTAACAGGCTTCTGAAAATGCCTACACGTTTCTGCTAAGATCATTGGTCTACCTACACCAATGGCAATGCTCTCCAAAATAATCGACCATGCAATTTTGAAGAAAGCTGGTCCTGTCGCTACTGAGTCTGATCACCCGCTATTAAAGTTCTTCCATGAATTTCCGTCTCAAAGCAGATACCGTTGTATAAAATGTAAGATATCTCGCTATAGCAAGAGTTTTGTGTCTGTATCCATTAGAATGTTGAATGCTAAATGAGTCATATTGCTGTCAACCGGTTGAATTGCTCTTGTAGTGGATACATCTGGAAATTAATTTACACTTTGTTGTAACCATCTCATATATTTTAGACGTGATCATGAGTTGTAAAACGCATATTCTTTTTAATGAAAATCAAGTGATTTGATTTGATTTGATTTTGATGTGATTTGATTAAACAAACTCCGTGAGGTGGCAGCACTTTTTATCCCCTCACGGAAAACACTAAACAGCCGGATAACTGAACAGACTGTCTTCTCGGCGAAGTTATGCAGCTTCAGCCGGGTCTGGCCGGTAGCACAGGCGGTGGAACATTACTTAGTTTTCTCTAAACATCGTTTAGTTTAACTACTACTACTATTATTATTATTAAATATCTGCGCAGTCTTTGTTGGTCAGGCCGTGCTAATAGAGCACGCATGTCTCATCTGTCGCCAAAATGTGTTTATGTTATTTTGCCAATTTCATTTATAATCCGGTCCCAACGACTCAAATGAGCTATGCATTCTTTCACATACCGGCAAAACTGTCTCTGCTGAAACCTTCATTGTAAGTTGTGTAGGTTTTCACCCAACAAAACACGTCTAAAGGTGGGAACTGTTATTTAAATATAGTTTGTAAGTAATTGTAATAGCAGTAATGTTGACTTTGAATAAGTTTGTGGACAATGAGATATGGAACAGTTGTGTAAGGACTCATTTAGTATCACTTAAAACATACCAGAAATGACAATCATTTGTGTGTTCTACGGGGAGTCATTCGGTTCCATCACATTGTAAGGAGAAGAAACATTTAGGATTTCGAGAGACGTTTTGTGTCCCATATCGTTTTAATGCAATAACACAACACGATATAATTGTGTATTAAATTCACACATCATATTTATTTCACGACGATTTACAATTTCAGCCATGACGAATCAAATCATAAAGCATAATACCTTGAAAACATTATGGCGCACTGCTAACAACATTCATGTTACGTTTACTGACTTGTTCCTGCAAGGATTTTTTTATAATAAATAGTCAAACAATACTGCTAACCATTGTTACACATGTAAAACAAATTGTAAGTCAATATTCAGAAACAACCTCCTCGGCGTACTCATCGTAATAAAATACTACATGCGGAATAATAATAAAAACAATGTACACCAGTTTACATTAACAATTACAAGGACACATCATTAAAAAAACACTGTTGTGTGTTCACTGTCAGTGACAATAATACTGTCATAAAATCCACCAGGCCTGTGGCTAGGCGTGACCGTATCCGGGCTGCGACTTCGGGTTTCGGGATACAAATAAGGCACTGCTTGCGATTGGTTGCTGGAAGTAAACACGCGCCACGTTGACAGTGCGTCCTGGCTGGCGAAATCGTCGTTGGATCGAGAAATACTCAAAACCAAGCACGCGCGCAAAGTGAACTGAGCGAACTGACGTATATAAAACAGTACGCGCTGTTTTTTTCTGCCACATACAAGATCGGTAGAATCTAGGTGGAAAATGAATTAGTAGAATGCGAGGGTAAATAGCTGAAAATAGGATATTGTTTCGATTAAGAGGCAGTGTTAATAATTATTATCACATGCATTTAAAACCATTTAAAATAAAATGTCATCTATTAAAAAAATGCAATTAATTAATCTCACTTGTTAATAATTATGGCAAGCATTTAAGACATTTATTTCCATTTTTATTACCAACAAATAATTTTCGCAATAAATTATGCTCACTTGCTAATCAGTATTATTACATGCATTCAAAATAACATTTATTTCAATTTTAACTACATACATTTATTTTTTACTTTACAATAATGCCCAATCATTTTCATAAAATAAAAAATAAAACTCTTCAGTATAAAATAATTTGCACAAGGCTAGCTTAGGTTGCAAAGTATAATGTGAAAATACAGTGTATACAACTACATTAGTTGAAAAAACCGTAACAAATAATTAAGACAAAAACTGATAATACCAATAATTGATAAATAGACAAGTAAATATAAGTTCGTAGATGTTTAAAAATAATAAGACAATACAAAACGTAAAAATGAATATTATGATCTGGAGAATCAATGATATTGATCACTGAACATTAAGAGTCAGGCTGAAATAATAGTAATATTTAATGTGTTAACTCTTAAATGTAATATATTTATGACGTCATTCAACTCAACTTTAACTAATGCAAGACTAGCTTGTTAAGTGCAGTGTGAACGTGTTTTATATAACCTGACAAGTAAACATTAACCTGTCGTAGTGACTCCTAGTGTTATAGTAAGTAAATATAAGTTGTCGTGCCATGACAAAAAGTACGACAGAGGTACATTATCTGCCAATACGAACAATAAAATATATACAATAATACTATTGTAAACACAATTGCTGTAAAAAAAAATAACAAAAACACGCTCACTGTATGGGTGAACAGTATTTCAATGAAGCACAAATAATGTCAGTTCACTGCAACAAAGACGGTGGTTTTGTTCCACGCAAATATTGCTAGTGTAAAACATAGAGGATTTGCAACGCACACTTATAGTTGTATATAGCAAGCTGCAGTGCTATGAGTTGTACACTCTTCACATACGCACAATACAACTTATAGTTATAGCACTGCATAATAAATAAATGTTTTAAATGCACGTCATAATTAATAGCAAGTGAGATTAATTAATCGTGAAAATAATACATTTGTAAATAAATCAATGAAAAAAAATTCTGTTTTAAATGGATGTGATAATAATTATTAGCACTGTCTCATAATTGAAATACTATCCTATTTTGCGCTATTTGCCTTCTCTTTCTACTAATACTGTTTCCCACCTAGCTTCTAACGATCTTGTTTACGGCAGAAAAAACCGCGTAGTGTTTGTATATAGGTCAGTTCGCTCAGTTCACTTTGCGCGCGTGCTGGTTGGTGTTGTGTATTCCTCGATCCGAAGACGCTCCCGCCTGCCAGGTCGCACTGTCAAACGCACTGTCAAATGCTAACATTCTCGCCTGACACGCTAGCAGTAATAAATGGTGTTGCCATAAAAAACTGCGTTATTGTTTTTGTTTTACGAATCTTCGGCTTCGGAGGCGGCGTCGCGGATCGTGCGAGTGGGCGATAATTTGAAATGGTTATTGGTAGCCACGTGCGCCGCTAACGCAGCCTCGTTTTAAATTTGATAATTTTCTGGAGTCACTCCAGGCATAAAGTCGAAACGTTAATAATAATAATAATATACAGGCACATAACACTCGTTTATTTTGTTATGGATATAAACCCCCTAACGTATATGTAATTTATATGGATTATTGACGGTTTGATACATCAAGAAAGTGCACCTAATTCGTATTATAAAATGTGCGCTACTAGGATGTTGGAGCGTTAACGCATTGCCATTGCATCAACACCTCTAGCAGCAAACGAAACCACGTGTACTGCGACAGCTCCGTACGTCGGTGCCCTACAAGCATGCACAAAAAGAGCATCATAGATCAGCGGCTTGTGCTACGCCTGCATATTAATAGTATGCGTGAATGTTGTGGTGGTAGGCCTTATTGAGTGCTGAGTGTCCGTACAATGCGCACGTAATGCTAGGAATTCACAGTACGGGAATAATTTGTTTCTGGGGAATATTCCAGTGTTAACACGGTGACACCCGTCATTCTTACTCTCACGCCGTATCATGCGGTGACAGGTTGTACCCCGTCCTCAAAATTCTCTCCCGTCCATAATTGAAATTGCCCGTCCAAATGACGGGTGGACGGATCTCTAGATGAAGCTATGTAACTAGTCACCTCATGTAGCCACACCACATATGCATGCAAGCATGCGTGCATGCATGCATGCATAAATATGTGTATGCGTGCATGCTTAAGTACCTATATACGTAGGTACATACGGAGATACGTTCTACATACTTGTATCCATAACATTATTATATTATTAGGGATTGATATACGCTGCATGTTTTATTAGCACCCACTCGCTGCGTCGTAATACGTCTACTATTTTCCAAATGTCAAGACACAAAATTACCACAATGAATGATACTAATATATTTCTAATCAACTGTATAAATTAACTACTTTGCTGTTAAACAAGGTTGAGGTTGACTGTTCAAACTTTGTATATGTTCTTGGGATTATTATGTCCCTTGCACAGTCACTACTGTCTGGTCTACTACTTCACTGCAAGTACAACATAATTCACACCACAGTCTTCATACTTCTTAGGCATCCATGTCGCCCGTATCTCAGGTAGCTTGACTCACGGTGATTGTCAGGTTGGTGTTGTGTGATGTTTCTGTCACATTCCTACCGTCCGACTCTTCTCTCGGGGCTGCGTCCACATCACAAGTATTCATTGCTCTCGGCATCGCATTGATGGTCACAAATAAGACACACTGTTTAGCTTCATGTTTGTGTTCTGGTGGTCCGGTTTTGCCATCTATCAAGTGTGAGAGAGGATCGGCGATGTTCTGTGTTCCCAGAACATGCACTCTATGAAAGTCAGGGTTGCAGGTGCAACACCCAATGCTCGATTGGAGCACATGACTTCCAACGGGGACTGCATATCGCCTCCAATAGTATGTGATCAGTCACCAGATAGACACAATCAAGGAATTTATCACAGTCCCGATCAAGTGCCATAGTTTTTTCTGGGTTTGTGAGTATCTGCGATCACAGTCTCTTGGACAATGACTGGCGTAGCACAACGCTACATGCTCGTCTCATTGTTCATGCCCTAAGATTGGTCCAAGACTTGCATACGTACTTGCATCCCTCCATCCGTCTGTCCATCCATCAATTTTTCCATACATCCGTCCGTCCGTCCGTCCGTCCGTCCGTCCGTCCGTCCGTCCGTCCGTCCGTCCGTCCGTCCGTCCGTCCGTCCGTCCGTCCGTCCGTCCGTCCGTCCGTCCGTCCGTCCGTCCGTCCGTCCGTCCGTCCGTCCGTCCGTCCGTCCGTCCGTCCGTCCGTCCGTCCGTCCGTCCGTCCGTCCGTCCGTCCGTCCGTCCGTCCGTCCGTCCGTCCGTCCGTCCGTCCGTCCGTCCGTCCGTCCGTCCGTCCGTCCGTCCGTCCGTCCGTCCGTCCGTCCGTCCGTCCGTCCGTCCGTCCGTCCGTCCGTCCGTCCGTCCGTCCGTCCGTCCGTCCGTCCGTCCGTCCGTCCGTCCGTCCGTCCGTCCGTCCGTGCGTCCGTCCGTCCGTCCGTCCGTCCGTCCGTCCGTCCGTCCGTCCGTCCGTCCATCCATATCCACATGTATAGTATATATATATATATATATACATATATATATATATATATATATATATATATATATATATATATATATATATATATATATAACGTTAAATGCTGCATAGGGAGACCAGTTATGCATATACCACCGCGTACGGGAGACCGCGGTTTTAAGGAGACCGGAGCCGTGTGTGATTGCGTAACTAATGCATTTTATGTTACGATTCCCTTGTTAGTGGAGATAGCTTAGACATAAAGGAATTCACTTATGCCATTATTCGGAACTTTATTTTATATTTTGATTTGTTTTGAACACATTTATTGTAGACTCTTGTATATTTTGAAGTGCACAAGGCGCCGCGTACGGGACCCCGGCAGAAAAGTGCTTATAGTTTACATATTTTGCTATATATTGATTGAGGAGTTAGTGTTTCGTGTTCAGTGTTATATATGCTTGTTGGATATGTACTAATTTTAATAAATATGTAAACACATTAATAAAACAAATATATGACGGATCTCCTAACCATAAGGTGTACAATTGTTAAACGCGGCACTTTCATTATGTGTATCTGCATATATATTTATGTAGTTATTGTTATCGCTGTATTGGGTTTTGGATATCCCAGGTCGGCGTTAAACATATACCACTGCAAATAAGTATAACTAATAAGTAACTTCCAAGTACACACCGGTCTCTCGTACGCGGCATCTATGCATATAGCTTTTAAGGAGATCGCGTTTTGTGTATATATGTTATTCATTACAATATCATAATACTATTGTAGTATGTGGTGTGTATTTGTATTACTGACAATGTTCCAATTAGACATCATTGGAAAATCAGTTACATAAAAATATACGGCCGATCTCCTGTAGGCGATCGTATATGCACTGGTCTCCCTATGCAGCATTTAGCTTTATATATATATATATATATATATATATATATATATATATATATATATATATATATATATATATATATATATATATATATATATATATATATATATATATATATATATATATATATATATATATATATGTATATATATATATATATATATATATATATATATATATATATATATATATATATACACACATACACACATATACACACACAAACACACACACACACACACACACACACACACACACACACACACACAGGAATATTGAGAAGTACACAACCTTGCGAACCCATTTGTAACAATGAACGATTATGATTACCCTGCAACACAAACATTCGCCATAATTCCGGTATGTAAAGCCTCGATGATACTTGCGAACTTCTCTGGGCAGCCATACTTCCTCAGTACCTGCCATAGCCCAGTCCTCCCAACTGCATCGAACGCCTTACTGAAGTCGACAAATACCATGTATAGTGGTCGATCTTGCTTAATGCATTTTTTTTGTAGTTGTCGGAAACAAAATATCAAATCCACGGTGTTCCGGTTACCTTTGAAGACATATTGTTTCTCCGGAACTACTTCTGGTGTTATGTGGGTAGACTTTCTGTTTAGGAAGATCCTGGCATAACATTTGCCTGCTATGGAAAGAAGAGAGATTCCTCAATAGTTCCCATAGTTTGTTCGATCACGTTTTTATAGATAGTTACAATGCTGCCATCCTTCCATGCTTGTGGTGCAGAACCCACTTTCCAGGCATTGGTGTTTAGTTGGTGCAGTCTGCTGAACAGATTGTCACCTCTGTGCTTCCATACTTCAGTAGGAATTCCATCTCCCCCAGGTGTTTTGCCATCTTTCAGGCCGGCGATTGTTCTAGCCACCTCAACCGTGGTTTCTATCTCATCGAGTCTTCTTGTCTTGGTAATCTATCTTCGTTATCTATGTTACTAGGACGTTAAGTAGCGTCCCGATTGGTTCAATCCATCTTGCCACAACTCTGTTGCTGTCAGAGAAGGTCTCTATTCCATCTCCTGATATCAAGTGAACAGGTCCTTTCTTCTTTGGTCCCCACACTTCCTTCAATCTAATGTAGAAGCCCTTCATGTCGTTTCTGTCAGCAGCTTTCTGCTGCTCCATTGAAACAAGAGGTAATGCGTACTATTGTGTAGCAGCACCGCTTTAGTTACTTTCCTGTGGAAAAGTGACTTTGATATATTAAAGGCCGATGTACTATTGATGCTGTCGGCAGTGTGATACCACTCACTGTAGTAAGCATTGTGATTGTTTGATATGTTTACTATTTTATCAGTGATCCCTATATTATCAATTGTATATTTAACATAAATGCATGGTGGCTGTAACAATCCACATAGACATATGATGCCCCTGGGGATCTTATGCCCTGTCCACATTCCCAATATGTTGTGAATTACCTCAACACCAGATGGCTATATAAATCAGTGATTATTCTTTATTTTAAATATTTGTGATGCAATTTACCTAACTCACCCCACATGTTGTTTTCATACCTTTATTCCAGGAATTAACTCACCCCATCCTCATATTCCATTCTGGGAACTAACTCACATCATGTGTTGTCCTAACCTATGTATTCTGGGTCCCATTTGTTGTCCTTGTCCTTCTACTGTGGGAACCAACTCGTCCCTCTTGGTGTCTTTGTCCCTCTATTCTTGGAAGTAAATCATCCCAAGTGTTGTTCTCGTTCGTTGATTCCTTCTCGTTGGCTCAGATTCGATCGCGTCGAAATTCGACTCCGAATAGTGGCTTGCGACGGCAACTAGCCGAGAGTATGATAGGGCCAGGATCAGGCGTTGTAATTAATATGGTTTCCGTTAGTAATACGACAAGTATTCCAATATGATTGTAACTACGCTAATTTTAAATACAAATCATTGATTTGTGTTTCTTGTTCACGCTCTCAAATACATTGTGTCAGTTCGAGCACTTTTCATCGTCAGTTTAGGCTATAGTAATTATTAGTATCGAGGCTACTGCAATATGCGGGGCGTAGCGCATCCACGAATTCGTGCTATTCTTTTAGCGCTCACAAAAAAACATTAAATAATAATTTGATTGCATAATTAATTTTATACTACAGTAGATAAAGGAATAAGTGTGATGTGCATACATATATGTAGTATAATGGAAGTAGCCTTTAAAATATATACAGTTGCTAGACCGAAGAATAATCCTATGTAAATCATGTGTTTTCAATATATTAACTTGTATGGTGGATAATTATGTATATTAATTATTCAGATATATTTCACTTGAATATGTATTTCCCCAAATGACGGCACAATACATACTGGCTTTGGATGATAATGTCTTTTAATACACCCTGATACCAACAACTTGTGGACAAGTTAGACCTTCATCACCAGCTATGGGTAAATAGTCAGCGTTGGGCAGCAGCAATGCTTGTAGCTAGTATTCGTGGAGGAGTCAACTCACGTGACATTCATGTTAATGACTCATGTGATAATAGCGCCAAAAGCTTCACCAATCTCCTTTCCAGTAGTGGATTACAACAACACATCTACGGTGTTACCCATAAGAAAGGTCACACGTTGGACCTGCTAATTACACGAGACGTTGAGCCACCTGTCATTTGTGATATAAGTATAACTGCTGGAATATCTGATCACTCAGCGATCTTGGGGAAAATGCAACGACCTCCAGTGCAGACAAAAGTCATAAGATCACGCAACATCGCGTCAATCAAACTACCATTGTTTTGTGACGATTTAGTTGACGTTGAAGTAATCAATCCCGATTGCCTGAACAACTCGCTGTATGCAAAAGTTTAGAGAAATAACAGTGTTCTATCCCAAGCGCTCGAAAAGCATGCACCAATGAAAGAACGATGTGTGAAACTTCGCCTACATTATCGTGGTTTAATGAAAACATCTTGACAGAGAAAAAGACACGGCGCCAACTGGAGAATAAATGGAGAAAATCGCATATTGAAATTGACCGCCAAATTTACTACCATCACAAGCAAATGGTAAATCGACAGATGAAACGAGCAAAATCGTAATATCACAACGAGCTATTCAGCGAAGTCGCAAAAGATCAAAGGCAAATTTTCCGTCTGACTGACAAACTACTTCACCGGCGAAAGAGTTCACCTCTTCCGAAGTGTGAATCGCAAAAGGAATTGGCCCAGAGCTTCCACATATTATTTACCGATAAAATAAAATGCATACGAGAGCAGTTTGAAAGAGTAAATGATCTACAACCTACTACAAGAGCTCTTTCATCGTCCAAGTTTGTGGGATATCATGACGTGTCTATAAATGAAATAGCGAAGATAGTCTCAAATTCACCAAGAAGAACCTGTGACCTTGATCCAATTCCACCGGCACTGCTGAAGAAGTGTAGTGATGCTGTATTACCGGCGATGACTAAAATCATCAACAACTCAATGAACTTGGGATAAATTTCGTCTTCTCTCAAAACTGCGCAAATCCGACCCACGCTGAAGAAGGTAAACTCGGACTCATCCCTGTTAGCCAACTATCGTCCTATATCAAACTTATGTTTTCTCAGTAAGACACTGGAACGGGTGGTAGCCAAACAACTCTCTACATTCCTCGCCAACAATGATCTCATTGATGTATTTCAGTCGGCCTATCGTGCACACCACAGCGTAGAAACCGCACTGCTAAACTTTCATAACGATCTGCTGCAGGCCATGAAATGCGGCAAGATAACTCTTCTCGTGTTATTAGATCTATCCGCGGCTTTTGACACTGTCGATCACTCCATTCTGCTCTCCCGTATGAACAGTTATTTTGGAATCAGCGGTGTTGCACTTGACTGGTTCCAGTCATACCCGAGTGGCAGAACATACTGTGTGCGCATTGATATAGGATATATCGCAGTTTAAGTACGGTCTCCCGCAAGGCTCTGTTCTAGGACCTATACTGTTTTCAATGTACACCTCACCCACGGCTGATACAATCCGGATGCATGGCCTGAAATATCATTGTTTCGCAGACGATACTCAAATATACATTTCAGTCGATCCTACACAGTCAAACGTTAATAACGCAATACAGCAAACTGAAGCCTGTCTTGACGAACTATGTCAATGGATGTCGCGGAATTGCCTCAAGCTGAACAATGCAAAGACATAATTCATTGCGGTGGGATCCAAACAACAGAGATCAAAGGTCAACATCACACAGATCAGAGTGGGCGACACCCACTGGTCATTCCTACCGACAGTGTCACGAACTTCGACGTTATCGCTGATGAGAACCTGTCCATGGAAAAACACATCGCACCCATCCTCAAACAACTCCACTGGTTACCAGTCGAACAGAGAATCATCTTTAAAATATCCATGTTTGTGTTCAAGACAATCCACGGTGTCTCGCCTGCCTACTTGTGCAGCCTTGTTAAACCGTACGAACCACTCCGTGGAAATATGCGCTGTGCAAACAAGCTGCTGTTAACAGAACACAAATCCAAAAACTCGTGGGGAGCGCGATCGTTCACCATATCCGCAGCAAAGGCCTGGAATACACTTCCAAACAACATCAGCCAGCGCAACAGTGTGTGTCTTCAAGACAGCCTTGAAGACACATCTTTTTAAAGCTTATTATGAGTGATACATGTGAACCTTCCATTGGACATGTTTCCGGATTGTATACATTTTATGACACTAACTTACTTTTTTATTATTTTATTATTATTATTGTATATACATTTTCAGAAACTTTACTTGACACCGTTTGTATTACTATTTTATTTAATGGTAATTATATAATTTTATTTTTTTATGTTTTGGGTCTGAAAAAGGTCGCTTTATTGGCATTAATAGTATTGTTTTAATATGATGTTTTATATGTAAAAGCGCCATGAGCGCTATACAAATTGCCATTATTATTATTATTGTTAACCAACGGCAGCTTTAGAACTGAGGCTTGAAGGCAACTTCTCTCCACTGCGGAGCAACCAGCTAGACTTCCAGCCGTCACACACAGTGCTCCTTTTGATAAAAGTCTCCCTGGTCCAGAGGGTGTTGAGACTGGTGCGCGACAGCCGTTGCACCTAAACATGAGCACAAGCGAAGATGTAGGGCAAGTCCAGTGGCGATGGGGTGAAAGCCACGATTGCACGTTTGAGTAACTGGAATTTGTTAGTTCAAACTGTACACATGGGCGATTTGAATATGATGGTTGTGTGTTGCTGACGAACAACATCAATATAGGGCAGCAACCCATGTGATCAGGCAGCCTTATCCAGGGATGCACTGCCTGATCCAATCTAGGGACGCCCCTATAAAAGGTGGGGTAAACAAAGCTTGTTTGCATTGACTCCTGATCAGCACACCGCGGCTGGTGGGACTCCAATACCAGCGGTGCGAAACAAATGAAGAAGAAGCTGTCATTAGCCACATAGAATGTGAGGACCTTACTATATTTGAAAGACGCGGTAAGGCCACATTGCCAAACAGCGCTGGTTCCCCGATAACTTGATCGCTATAACATAGACATAGCTGCCCTCCAAGAATCTCGTCTTGAAGGACAAGGTTCGCCACAAGAACAAAACGTACACTTTGTTCTGCATATGAACTACTGGGTCAGGCACACCAATAAGATTCCACCTACTGGTAAAGTGATCATACATGGATATTCCAAAGCAAGTGTCGGAGCCAACTAAGTAGATCATCTCTGCAACAATTCTCTGTGCTAGGTCAGTCAGGTATCTGCACATCAGATTTGCAGCGTTTTTAACGGTCTGGCGCACGGGAAAGGGTCTGCCAATTTCATGTAGGTATTAGGGACATTTTCCTTTCCCTGCACCCGCATGTCTCGTTCGTCGTCTTTAGACGAGTATGCTGCGTCGTAAGGGTCGTTCACGCAGATGAAAAAAAAAACATACGCGAAAAGAAAACCATACGACTTTAATATGTTCCGTGCAAATGAAGACAACAAGAAGCAGCTCTGCCACATCCTGCTGTGAGTATGGAATGCTCAACAGGCAGCTTCAAAGCTGGAGAGAACCGAGATGGCTGTGCTGATCGTAGAAGGGAAAGCCCGTCAACTCATTTCATTGAACGAAGTATTGAGTTGAAAGTCCGCATAGTGATTATTACTACTACACAAATATCACATTATTCTTATTTAGGTTAGGTGGTGAACTTGGTTGGTTGAGGTGCGTGAACTGGCCACAATATACAGTAACGAACCAATGGTACCGAGATTAACACGAGAATGGTGCTGTACATCCATCGCGCCCCACCCCTTGCATGGATACAAGAACGCAGTAGTCAGAACCACTGACACATATATCTTCGTGATTCAGCTTCCACCCAGCAAGCTGACCGTATACCATGATACCGGGTCAGGGAAACATCGACAACTAATCAACCTCTCTGATCTCGCAGTATCCCTTGGAGAAGACTACTGTGTGACTCTTCTTGGATGTATTCAGTGGAGAAGACTGTACAAGCGCCTTCAAAGGGAAGGGGAAGGTGGGGCCCTGAAAAAACTAGACAAGAACTCCAGGTTTCATAAAGTTTCATGCAATTCGGTGAGGAATGGAATCTCAAGTCTCCCGTCCTGAAGAAGTTGGAAGAGTTCGGCCTCCGTGCAAAACCCCTGCGCAAGACCGGTAAGGACGAGAAACTCACTTCCAAATCTAAGGTTTACCTGGCTCGCCTTTCTCCCTGCCACTCTGCTTTGATGCCATCCAGTGGGTGTACCACCGCGTAGCCTTATCTAAGCGTGCTGACGAATCCATCCTGGAAAATCCGAATCCTTACGATGATGGTCATGGAAAAGGATTGAGGATGCAGTGTTGGAACCGGTGTGGTCCTGCGGTGCTCCGTTACCGAACTCACTTATTGATCTTCTGGACACTGGGGATCATAAAGATGTAGACGAGGAGGAAGAAATCGAGGAAGGAAGAGTTTGAATTTGACGATTTCAGATAAAGCGATGGTGAATGATGATCTAACACTTATCGTTTGTGCTGTGATGTGCAATATTGGCCGAGATATGGTGAACAATTGATTTTTCTATGATGGCGGTTCTAATTGCATGTTAAAATGTCAAAGACACATGTGATCATATCAACAATAACTTTATTGTGGTCGCTGACCCTCATAACATGGGTATATACATCTTATTGTATCGGTTATCTGCATTACTGGCTGAGATATAGTAAACAAAATGATGTTTTTAAAATGGCGGCACTAATTTGCATGAAACCGATCCGTGGGACATTCTGCTGACTTCTTAACACAGCAAATCGTTGTCTACGTATTTGTTTCCGATCTAGTGATATCACTTGAAAGTATATTTCACGGGGTGCACGGTACCCTCTTTTTCCGACTAGACTATAATGTATGGCAAGAATAATGAGCTATACAGAATATGCATAGACTGTGAGTTTATTACTTGGCTACACTTATATAATGTAGCTGTACTCTTAGAGAGTTTTGATTTAACATTTGCTATATGATCTTTCCAATTCAATTTATCATCAATTAATACTCCAAGAAATTTAGCCACACGCACTCTGTTAATGCTTATACCATTAACAGCCACGTCAAACTGTGCATTCAAATGACCAAATAACATGTAGCTTGTTTTTGAAACATTTAAAGAAAGCTTATTTACAGCAAACCATATACACAATTTGTCAAGAACTGTCGATACTGTTGTAACAAGTTGGTTGATGTTTTTGTCTGCACATAATAAATTAGTGTCGTCAGCAAACAGTATTTCACAAGCTTAGATATGTTACATAAATCATTAATATATAATATAAACAATTTCGGCCCTAAAATTGAGCCCTGTGGGATACCACATGATAGATTGAACAGGTCTGAGTGGAATTCATTGAAGCAAACAAATTGGGATATGTTTGATAAGTAACTGCTTATCCAATTGTGTGCCACACCTCTGATACCACAGAAATACATTTTTTCACAGAGCAACTCATGACCTACTGTGTCAAAGGCTTTTATCAAGTCAATGAATACACCAATAGAATACATTTTGTTATTTAGAGATGAAGTTATTTCATTTATTAACTCAGTTAACGCATAGGATGTAGACATATTTTCACGGAATCCATATTGACTAGGGTTAATAATGTCAGTTTTATCAATAAATGCACTTAGCCTACTGTTAAAAAGTGTTTCTAGTATTTTGGAAAATTCTGGAAGGAGTGAAGTTGGTCTGTAGTTAGAACAATCTTCTTTGATTCCCGACTTGAACACTGGGATTACTTTAGCAATTTTTAATTTATCTGGAAATACCCCAGTTTTGAAAGATATGTTAAAAATATGGGTGAGTGGATTAATGATTGATATGATTATATGATGATCTAAGTGTGAATCTCAACAAATTACAAATTGGTTGTCTTTATGTGGGCATGCTAATCAACCACTTGATGTAGGCTGATGACCTCTGTATTTTGTTCTCCCAGTGTTGCTGATTTGAGAAATCTTACGCATTGCTGTGCCAAATTTGGTGAATTGTTTAATATTATGTGTTTAATATTAATGCCAAAAAGCTGTACTGTGTGGATATTGACAGCAAACCCTAGGACATGAAAACTATTAATTGTGTCAATCTCAATAATCATCCATTACTTTATACTACAAAATGTAAATATCTTGGTCATATAATCAACAACAACCTCACTGATGATGACATTGCCAGATAAAAAAGATGCCTTTATGCACAAGGCTGCTGGTTTCATTTATTTCACAATCGATGTTTCTGTAATCCGACCCATCATCTAAAAACAAGATGACTCTAACACCCTATTTTATTGCTAATTTCAACAAATGTTCGTTTTGTTGTTTTAGTTACATCTAATTAAACGGTCATAACAAGCAGCTGTGTATATACAAATACTTGAACTATTTGCCCAAGCTTGCGCTCAGGTTGGACATAGAAGAGTCTGCTGAGAGCACATACTAATAATAATGTTACTACAGTGTAATAACAATACATTTTAATATTTTCAAGGCGGATTATCCACTGTGCTCAAAGTACTGTACAATAGAAACATGCCTGGTAAACATACAGCTCAGACGGGGCAGGGACTAATTACTTGTAGTGGTAGTTTACCTCAGGTGTGACTGTTGGCTGTAAGACAGAGAACAGGTGTCTGCAGTGGGAGATCAAAATGACAGGTGGACATGTCTCTAGATAAACTATGATTGAAAATAAATGTGATTTTAGACTTGAAATTAAAGTCTGTTTGTAACCGGAATCCCCTACAAATTCACAATCAAGAGAATCTTTAAATCTTGATCCGAGATGCCACACATTAGTGCAGTTGTAGTAGGTTGTCGTGCTGTATTTTGAACAACATTTGTTGTCAGTCATCAGTGCGTTTTATTGAAGTTATACCTTTAAAGTGTATCCTAGCCAGGGACACGTTTGGAGGGCACTGCATAATCTTAGTATAATCAGATTTGTTGTAATGATCCACGTCTTAAAAGAATCATCGTCAATGAAGTAAGTTACTGTGCATCACCGTGACATGTGGCAAATTATGACATATATCAACATATTGACTCTGCTTGGGACCATGTTCGGTATTGGGTTTGGTGACCAGAATGACAACAATGGCGGACAATACGTGCGATACGCGCGCAAACTATTGTCACTATGGCCACGGTCTGCTTCACCTCAAAAAACGTCGAATTGCCACTTGAATGCGAGTGTGCCGTCAAACTGGTGAAAGGGCACCGACAATGAAAGAGAGAGCGATGGGGCATCCGTCAACGGCTGACGAGGCCGCCTCTACCTAGTGTGATTCTCGGGAGCATTCGATTGCTACGAAGCAAAATGAACGAACTACACGCCAACGCCAAGTTTCTTACCGAATACCGTGACGCACATTTGCTGTCCTTCTGAGAAATGTGGCTGGACGATACGATCGACAGCCAGCACCTACATGTGGACAGTTTCGGTGCTCTGATTACGGCTGATAGAGCCGAAGCCTCTATGGTGCAGAGGGGAGTGTGTTGCTTCATTAACGAGCATTGATGCAATAATCACACTGTTAAACGGATTTTATCCACTCCGGACATTTAACTTTTATCCATTTTCTGTCCGTCTTTTTACCTGGCACGTGTCCGACGTATCACAGTTCCTATCACTGTCACTGCAATGTTGTTTTATCTCTTTTATGTAGTTATCTTATAATATTGTCATATTGTTTTTAGCATAGTTATTACAGTATTTGATCTCTCTTATAGTTACCGTTTACATATTTATATACCTTATCTTACTATATACATGCATTACTCTGTGATTTAAATAGTATGTTATTTTTATGTATCCTCCTAAGTGCAAGATGTTTATCTATTATGTGACTGACCAAAAAATATTATTATTATTATATACTTTTAAACTGATTTCATTTTAAGTTTTTTTTCTCATAATACACAATGTACTTTCCTCAAAAACAGTAGTGTACCAACACAGTATTGCATGATACACTAATGTTATTACGTAGCCATGCCAATTCCAAATGGGTTCAGCTTACCCAAAGTAATGGTGATTGTACACTGTAAGTAGGTATTTTTGGGTTACATAAGTACTAAACATACCATGGTAAGTACCTTTCTGACATCCAGGATGTAGTAGTAGTAAGTACATTTCAAAGTACTGCCACTGATATGTGCAGCCTCTTATACCTGCATCAGAGCGTTACACAGTGTTAGTTCACCTTCATCATCATTCTTTTTTCAGAGGAACTGAAAATTGCAGAGAAACGCCTGAAAGATCATCAACAACGCAGGATTGATAAATATGTGGGAAATCTGAAAGATAACAAGGATGATGACAACGCCATCAATGCTTTAAAAGATGTGTTTGTTGATCTTCGAATCCTCAACGAGGAAGATGGCTACAAGAGATTGGAGACTCGGACACATCACAACCTGATACAGTTGGAGAAGGATGTGGAGAAGTGTCAGCCAGTTAGCCTTGCGGAGTTGTTCCAACCTGAGCGAGAAGGAGACTCTCCTCCAAGAAGGATTCAGTTAATTGGGAAAGCGGGAATTGGTATGTAGAAACATGCATTATCTTTAGAAATTAGTTTTATTAAATAAATCTGTAATGTTATATTTATTTTAAACAAAATATGTATAAAATGGTAAATTCAGAAACAAGAACCGAGGTATAACTTAAAAACTAAAATAGTTTTGCTGCAAAGCAAAACAACGCCAGTCTTATATATATATATATATATATATATATATATATATATATATATATATATATATATATATATATCGAAAGCAACAAATACAGTGTAAACAAGAAATTGGTGAACTGAACTTACACAAACCCAAAATCCCAAACAACTAATGACGATGCTGGAATATAAAATATCTGCTCTATTTCTCTAGTGTATTCATTCACCAAAGTGCACTCAAGGCCTTTACTACCTATACCTAAGGTTAATAGTAAACATTTGACGAACAACTTATAAATAAATGAAAACATAGTATTGCTGACAGTAAAATAGCTTAATATCAGAAAATTACTGGGGCCAGGCTACTAAATGTGTTATCTGAAAGTATTTGCCAGCTCCTGCATTCACAATGACTAGAAGTTGGCATACATAGCTACAATTGATAGAAAGGAAATAAAAACTAGCTAATAACAGCCACCCAATAAATGTAACAAGCACTGCTTGTAAAATCTGGAAAAAAACATAAATCTTATTGTAGATTAAAAAGTATGAAAGTCAATAACCTATTAAGTCAAACACAGTATGAATTTACATCCAGGTGATCAACCATTCTACAACTATCAGCGGTAAGCAAGATTATAGATGAGTGGACCAAAGAAAGGGACAAGGGCAACCTCACTGATGTAATATATATGGATTTATTTTTAAATTAAGGATCTAAAACAATTCAGGTGAATTGATTAGCTGGATAGCATCATTCATCACAGACAAAAAAGAAAAGGTTAAAAAACAATGGAAGGAGTCTAACTGGAAAGAGGTAATATCAGGGTTCCGTATTTTGGCAGAACCCTCTGGCAATCTTTGAAGTGCAACTAATAATATGCACGCATACTGGAGCTAGAACATGTGATTTTATAGTTGATACTGAATATGAAGATCCAATGTTTGAGGAAGAAACTGTATCCTCCAATAAAAACTGTATTAAAGTATTACCTCATATTCTCCATTGTATAATGGCATGGTTATAGCAGAATTGAGAAAATTGAAGTAAGTAATGTGAATAATGTTTAAAACTTACTTTAAATATAAAGGACAAAACAAGGCAACGCTTTCGTGTCATACACTTAATAGTGTTAATACAACATACCAAATGTTCACACATCTGGTATACTCAAGTTTTTACCGTCAGCGGTTTACTAAGAATGTGACCTTAAAGTGTAAAATTCTAACGAAATACACGATAGCCTAGAGGCCACCATCGAAATCGGTGATGCATTAGTTTGGCTTGGCTTGGCCAATAAGCGAGCGGCCTTCTCGATTTCTGCTGCGGCCGGTCAGCTTCGTGCTATGTCACCGAGAGGACACAACTTTGAGTCTTCGTTCAGTTGAAGTAGGCATATATCACCAGTTGATGGGACAAGGTCCAACAAAATGGCCATGGCCATGGATGGACGTAAAGCGTCAAACAAGCAACGCGTATCAAGCGGGCCGAGACACCAGATTGTAAGACGGTTAGTATGACGTACTATGTTTTCTGTGCTATGACGTTATATATTTAATTGTTTTTTTTACAGAGGTCAAGCACATTTAACGTTTTTGTGCTGTTACAATTAGTGTTGACCTCATTAGACCGGTGTCAGATAGAATATGGATCCCCATAGAAAATGAACCCGGGGGTCCATATTCTATCATAGAATATGGACGCCCCTTTTAAAAAGCTAAACTATTTGGTGAAAAGTATAATGCAGTTCAAAGACTGTAACTAAACTATGACAACCATCATTGATAACACTTTTATAAAAACATTTTTATTATTTTTTACATTTTAGCCACAATGGCCATTAAAATGTTAGTCATATTTGACTATGAATACATGTACTGTGTATCCTATAAATTACTAAAATGTGTTAATTGTTCGGTATTGTGGGATGGAGTACTGTTTACTGATTCACTAATTTACTGTCGTTTCAACAAAATACAATACACGGGGAAAATAATTGTGTGAAAGTTTCATGTAAGACCAGTTCATGTTGTGAAACTTTGAATGGACCACTCTCCCTTTCAATAGTGCTATCACAAGCTTGTAAGATACACTAAGTATCAACTACACTAGAATCACAAGTATGGCTCAGTTTATAAGGTACATCAGGAATCAATTATATCAACCAACCCCGGGTACATTTTATATAAGGGGTCCATATACTATAACACATATATGGACTAGGTGTCCACTTTCTATGGGGTCCATATTCTATGGCACATAGGATATGGAGTATGGAGCCACATTATGATATGAACCCTGGTCCAATTTATATGGGGTCCGTATTATATATAACAGTTACACATATATAAAATGGATCCCTACAGATTATGAACCTGTGTCCATTTTCTATTGGGGTCCATATTCTATGGCACATAGAATATGGACCCCAACATAATATGGACCCCCTGGGTCCAATTTCTATGGCGGGGATTCATATTCTATAATAGAATATGGACCTACGGGTCCATATTCTGTAGGGAACATGGATCCGGGGTCCATTTACATGGGGTACATATTTCATATGACACCGCCTATTGATTGTCAATGGCTCGATCATCAATCCCTCAATCAGTCGATGACAGCTAATCTGTTTTTTATGGCATCACGTCCACGTGTATAAAGACTAAGATATGCTAGAACCAAGCTAGGACATAGCACAATTGATATCATCGCGGAATTTAGTGCAATGCAGAATAACTAATTTAATCTTTAGAAGAAACACATGTGTGATAATACGTCAACGGAGGGAACCGTTGCCTGGGATTGTCGTTGGCACTTCTTCATAAATTCGGTAACCAAATCATAGACTACGTAGTCATAGACATTTATTTCCATCGATGTGAATGTATGCTATGTCAGAGTATCTTCATGAGCCTATGGTAACATTGATTAATACAGCTTTGAAACTAGTAAAGCTTATGGTCCGTGTGTTCAGATATGTGCTAAGAAACAATGAAAGTGTTATGTCTTATGATGTTGAAAACTAGAATTTTTTTTTTTTTTTTACAAAGTTTGGTTAGTTGCATTTTCTCTTAGTTTCCAGTAATAAGACAATGGATGCTACACACCTGACTATATTTGTCATATTTTTATCAAGTTTATGGATGCACTTTGACACCCCACCTTCATATAATTTAGTTTCACCCTCGAGTAGCAGTATTGATGAATGCTTAAAGGCTGGAATGGTTTGTAATTCATGGACAGTTGCTGCATGCATGTCTAAGCTTACATTTAAACAACTCATTTTATCTGCAAGTTGTGTTTATTTAGATGTTTAATTAGCTTTTTAGATGTGACGTCAGTGTCCATTGGTTAAAGTTATATTGTCACATGTAAGTGATAATTGAAAAAAAAGATAATTTATATTCTGGATAATTATAGAGTGAAAATTCATATACTTGATTGATATTGTCTGCTGCATTCTAAAAGCGAGGTTATGCTTAACAAATTGCTTGTGTCTTTTGGACGATGTCACAAAGTGGGTATGATCACCACTATATATAATATACTTGAATTTAAAACAAGCCTTTAACAAAGTGCTACATCACAGATTTTTACTTAAACTGGATAGGAAAGGGTATGGTAATCTGGATAGAAAAGTGGCTTATTTTGATAGAAGACAAAGAGTAGTAGTTGATGGGGAGGTTTCAAACTGGAAATCGGTTTTGAGTTGATTACTGCAGGGATCAGTAATGTGACCTATGTTATTCTTAATATATATCAATGATTTGGATGATGATATAAGAAGCAAGGTGCTGAAGTTTGCGGATGATACAAGTGTTTAGAAAAATTAAAAGTGATGCAGACATACAGCATTTACAAGATAATCTGAATAAGTTGACAGCTTGGTCTGATAAGTGGCAAATGCTGTTTAATTTTGGGAAGTGTAAGTGCCTCCACACAGGACATGGGAATGAAGATGCACAATATTGAATATACAATGGGTGGTACTGCACTAAATACTAATGTAAAGGAAACGGACTTAGGGTTAACTAGTAGTGCTGATATGAAGGTATCAGAGCAGTGTGGAATTGCAGCAGTGAAGGGAAACCAAAGTATTGGGATAATTAGACTAAATATAGTGTACAAGGAAGAGGAACTAATAATGCCACTGCACAAAACAGTAGTTAGGCCTCAGTTAGAATATTGTATACAAGCATGGAGGCCATATCGCAAGAAGGATTTTGATATGCTAGGAAGAGTACAAAGAAGATACCAAAACGCAGGAATATTAGTTATGAAATGCGTCTAAAAGAATGTGGTTTTACAACCTTAGAAACCAGGAGACTGAGAGGAGATCAGATAGAAGTGTTTAAAATATTGAATGGGTATGAAAATATTGATAGAAATATGTTATTCTCGTTTAGGAAGGGAGAAAGATTAGAAGACAAGGAGTAACATTAGCAAAAAGCAGTGTAGATTAGATATTAGACAATTCAAATGTTCACAAAGAACAATACATTAATGGACCAGATTATCAGCTGATTGTGTAGGTGCTAGTAGTGTTAATATGTATCAAAATAAAATCAACACATACCTAAGAAGGGCGAGGTACAATTAGATAGATTGGTTGGACTCTCGATAAGCCACCTGCCTCCTAGAGTTGATTTTCTAGGTGGCAATCTTGTTAGTTTTCACAATATGGTTGTGTTTCTCACTTTCTGGTCATCTCATATGCATATCCAGAGGACATGCCAATTAGGTGATGATGCGATAAATTAATTCACGTCCCTTTATTGTTGGTTACAGGGAACGATGGTTGTCACTCCTGCATCATATTGTGGCATCCACACGTGGACAGGGAATGGCCAGTTTCACTTGTATGCCCAAATAGCAATTGTTGAAGAAGATACAACGATCTGGAGAAAGGTTTAGCAGCATTCAATGCCGTGCCTGAAGTCAGTCATTAAAAAGCACTCCACTTTCTGGGAATCCTGACACAGCTCATTAAATGATGTCATGTGTATCAGAGTTACCTGCCCCAAGAGACTGCACCTCTATGAAGGTATGACAGCAGTCATAACTTCAATGGAACTTTTACGATAAGTTGCATTTGAAACCCTGCTTGTGCAGTTGAGTTGTCTTCACATTGCACCAAGCTGTATGACGTAGTACATAATAACTGCAGTATGGCTTCATATTTCCAAGATAATAGAGGTGTGGCATTTGCATGGACTCCTAGTAACTGTGTCTTGGAGGGACCAAATACATTTGTAGTCAGTAACTGTGTATATTTATTAATACAGCTACTTGTGTAATTAATAACTTATCTGTCTTTGATAAAATAAATTAAATACCACATGTCGTTATCACCGAATGTATTAAAATATAATAAAAAATACATAAACATACAGTCACTGTATATGCATTATATACAAAGTGAAGCTATAAGATTAGAACAAGAAGTGATAATTGGGAGTGGAATGTGATAGTTGAATTCCTGGTCAGTGTGTTGTTATTTAACTGATGGTTTCTAATTTGGCCAATGTATGGAACTAAAACAATGTCTTTTTACATTATTATCTTTTTACATGATGTTTATAATCATGTAGAAAAGCATTTCAAATTTGTGCTAATCAGTTATTGCAAGAACTATATTCATTGTAGGAACGAAAGCACGATTGGTGTTATCTGCTCTTGCGTGGAACTACCTGCCACGTCCTGTGCCAGGCATCTCTGTTAACACAGATGTCATCTTCGAGAAACAGTGATTAAACTGGAGGTTGTGGAACAGAACACAAGTCCGACATAACCGTCTACATATGGCTATGCTGATGAGCCACATAATCCACGTGGTGATTGGGAAAGTTACAGTGCCACTAATCACTGTACCAACAGCGGTTGCTATGATCGGTGTCTTCCCGTTATAGCTACTTCCCGTTATAGCTACTTCCCGTTATAGCTACTTTTTATTCACGTTATAGTTAATAATTAAGTTTGACAGTTGAAATAGTCCCGCTATAGCCACATTTATATTTCTTCATTTTACAATGTAACAAGATAAGGGAGCATTCATTATTTCATCTCCACCCAGCTGATGTCCACGAGGCGTGTCCTGCTGACCAATTTACACAAAGGCAAGTGGTAATTTTTAACGAGTACTTTGTGGAGAGATCCATGGCTTGGTGATGATTCAAAAATCACCATGGACATGTGGAATGTCCACACAGAAACTGACAAATGAACAAACAACTATGTTGAGGGATGGAATTCCAAGTTTTCCGAAAGTGGTGGGGAAACACCATCCCAACATATTCCAGTTCATGGTTGCTAAACATAATGCTGCCGTACTCTGTACAATTAACGTAGTTGTCTTTTGAAAATAATGTTTCGCACAAGTATTGTATTGTATATTTTCCATTTCAAATAACTGACTGTTACATTTATATATCATTCATTCATATCATTATGACTTTTTAAATATATCCTTCATTAACACATTTCATGTAGAAATCTTACAGTAATCTGAAATAGTTAATGCTCTCTCTTACTGTCCCCTACTGAATTGAGTAATTAAATAAGTAGCTATATCGGGACTAGTTTGCCTGGCAAACATAACGAGTATCTATAACTAGACAAAACTGTAGCTATAACGGGAAGTATAGTTCATGAGCCAGGCCATCGACGGGTATCATCTGGGTGGGCAAATTTCATAATTGTGTGTCATTACTGATGATTTTAGTGCCATTTTCAGTTACAGAGAAGCCCAGCAGATACAGCACCATTCGTATAGATAAAATGATAATTATTGATATTGATATTGTTTATTTTTATATTATTTATTATATTTTATTATATATTTTTTATATTATTTTATTATATTATTTATTATTATTATTATTATTATTTTATATATTTTATTATATTATATATTTATTATAATGATACTTATATTGATATTCATATGATATTGATAGAAATATATTCTATCAACGGTTGTCACCTGATGCTATGAGAGCTCAATCAGTTGCATTGGTTGCCAAAGCTGCTCTACTCCTGAGGAATGAAATAAAACAGAATGAAATCAACCAAACGTGGCCACCTGATGTGGAACAGGACAAAGATATCACCCCACAATCAGGCATCAAGTTTCTGCAAACCTTGCTGACAGGGAAGATTGACTATCCTCAGCCATCTGAAAGAGTTGAACGTCTCACTACCTCCCTAGGCAGTGATCTAGTGTTTACCGTCACTGGTGGCAAGACCAAACCACCAAAACACATCATGCTGCCCTTTGCGGTAAAGTCTCTGACAGGGAACACAGAACTTATTCGTACCCTGAATCGACTGGGCCATGGTGTTTCATACACACAGGTTGAGGAAATTGACACCGCACTGAGCCTCCAAAGCTGGAACGATCCCAGACGGGCGTGGCATTACCAAGCAACATCTACCAGGGAGTCTTCACCACTCTAGCCTGGGACAACATAGACCGCTTGGAGGAGACAACTAGTGGAGAGGGCACATCGCATCGAGTCAAAGGCATTGCTGTGCAGCCAATAATCATCGGACTAATGCCACAAGGTGAAGCCAAGACAATAAAAAAGTCCAAGAAGAGGAGCATATCCCCACCACCAGCAGCACTCCCCATGTACAACACTGGTCGGAGAGTGGGGCCCGCAGTCACTGTCACTCTAGATGTGGATGAAGACACAAACAGCTCCAGGATGCTAGGGTCAAGAACATGATCTGGCTGCTTACTCGATTGTCAAACCCCGAAGAAGACAAAACCATCACCAGTTGAACTGGATTCTACATTCTCATCCGCAGTGACACGCATGTGGTGCAGGACACTGTGAGCTACCTGCCTACTATTAATGCCCCAGCGACCGAGATGTCGACCGTCAATGAAGTCCTGACCCAAACTGTAAACATCATGGATACCCTGGAACTGAAGGAGATTGTCTGCGTCTTCGACCAAGCCCTCTACGCCAAGGCTGCATAAATCACTTGGAAGCATGCGAAGTTCAAGAACTTAATATTGAGAATGGGGGCATTCCATGCCATTTGCAACCTTCTATCAACTATCGGGAAGAGTTTTCAGGATGCTGGCCTGAGGGACTTGTATGTGGAGTCTGGCGTGATCGCAGAAGGATCTATCATTGCTGTGATGGAAGGGCGCAAATACAACCGTGCTGTCAGACTCCACAAGATCGTGTATGAGGCGACGATGAGGCTAGCTTGGAAGGGGTTTCTGCCTTGGATCCAAGCCAACCACGGAATAAAGGCTCACCATCTGGAAGAAGCCCTCAGGATCATTTCCACTTTCCATAACGAGGTGTCCCAGGCCTCCTTCACAGAGCTCATGGATGATATATCTCTCACTCGCATCCTTCAGCTGTTCCAAGAGTATCTTGACTCCTTCAGAAATGGCCACCCTCTGGCAGCTTTCTGGGTGTCTTACCTCAACATGGCTGAGATCATGCTGGGCTTGTTTTGCGCTGCAAGAGAGGAGGATTGGCTGCTCAACCTCGCATCAATCCGCGCCATGATCCCATGGTGTTTTGCATATGACACGCTGAATTATGCACGCTTCCTCCCATACTACTATGCCACAATGTCAGGTCTGTCCATTGATCACCCAGAAGTGCACCAACAGTTCATGCAGGGTGGCTACAGCGTCCAGGTTGGCAGCCAGAGTCCCTTCTACAGGATCCCGGTGGATCAAACTATTGAGGAAACTGTCAATCGAGATACCCAGAGAGCAGGAGGCACAAAGGGCTTCAGCCTGAAACGGGCTGCTGTGGAGAGGTACTACCTAACTTCTGAGTGCCGCAGCATGTACCTCAAACAGCTCAGAAGGATGGTGGGACGCGGGATGTCTCACCTTAGCCACCCAGACCTGCTGATGCCTAGAATTACCTGGGATGAAGCAGATGTACAGTCCATTGAGAAACTTCTTGAAGATGACTGGACGAATCCTTTTGATCAAAATGAAACTGAGTTTGTCAGCATTTCGACAGGTACCTTGTCTCCTCTAGATGTAGCAAGGGACCTTCTTGATGCCCACAAAAATTGGCGCGGAAGCATACGAGGCATTCAAGCGGGACCGGCTTGAAGACGAAACACCAAAGACCCAGTTGCATGAGAAATTGACTAAGAAGATGCTGAAGACGTTTTCAGATATCCGAAAGAAGCCGTCGACAAACAACCCAAACAAGGTCATTCTGCAGGCTGACAGGAAGCTCTTCGCCCACATGGTCCTGGTGGCAGAGAGCCGCCATCTATATATGAGTGATGTCCTTTCCCACCACCCACACTAGGGCCATTGCCGTGGGCACTCGCCAATGGAGACGGGACGCTGAGAAAGACAAATAAAGCTGCTCTGGCCAGGGAGCTAGAGAAGCAGGTCTTACTAGCAGAGAATATCTCTATGCTGTCTGCTACAATCATTGATGAGATGAGTCTGGTTCAGAAGATGAAGGGCAATGACCAGACATTCTCTCAACTTGCAGAATCAGCACTGATTCAAATCCTACATGAAGGAGCCAGGAGCGAGAGAATCGATGTCGTCTTTGATGCATATCGGGAGGACTCGAACAAAATGCAGAGAGAGTGTACAGGGGGTGCACCATAGGAATACAGTTTAGAAATATTGTACTAGGTCACCGAATAAAGCAATGGAGACAGTTTCTCAGCCGCTCGGCTAACAAGGCCAACCTCATATGGTTCCTGGTGGCCGAGTGGAAGACACCCAAGCTGAGGGACAAACTGAATGACAAGAAACTCTATGTTGCCAATGAGGAAAGCTGCTGGTGCATCACCAAGAACCAGTGGGCAGTGGTTGCAGGCCTGCAGTCGAACCAAGAAGAGGCTGACACAAGAATAATTTTGCATGCAGCTCATGCTGCAGAGGAAGGCTACAGTGCTGTAGTAATAACAGCTGATGACACCGATGTGTTGGTGCTATGCCTGGCATTCTCCGCTGATATCTCCTGTCCCTTGTTCCAGAAATGCGGAACGAAGAACAGGGTTAGGTATCTTGACATCACCAAGCTACGCCAGGCCTTGGGATACAGTGTCTATACTGCTCTGATTGGCATGCACGCATACACAGGATGTGACACGGTGAGTGCCTTCGCAGGTCGTGGGAAGCTTGGAGCGTTAAAGCTCATGAGATCAGAGCATTGGCAAGAAGTGTTTCGCGAGCTGGGATAGTCTTGAGGACTATCAACGGACCTATTCAAGAAGCTGCAAGCATTCACATGTAAACTGCACACAACATGACATGACAACAGAGGACATCAGTACAGCCCGCCATCAACTTTTCTGTGCAAGGCGTGGGGAGCTTGAGTCTAGCCAGATGCCACCATGCAAGGACTGCCTTTTCATGCATGCCATGTGTGCCAACTATCAGGCTGGGATCTGGAGAGGCAGTCTTCAGCAACATCCACAAGTCCCAAGCCCAGTCGAGCATGGCTGGGTCAAAAATGACGATGGCCAGCTCACCGTGGAATGGATGCAGGGATCTCCAGCCCCTGGTGCAGTGCTGCAGCTGCTGTCCTGCAAGTGCAGTCGTGGATGCAAGCTACCGGAATGCCAGTGCATAAGCAATGGATTGAAATGTACAAACATGTGCAAGTTGCACTGTGAAGTAGAGATGTCTAGCAAGTCAAAAATCACAACTAGAATTTGCCCACCCAAATGATACCCGTGGGTGCATTTTCGGGTCTTGGCTCATGGACTAGGAGCTATAATGGACCTAGACCCTGTGATCGCGGCAAATGTGCGAACACCGAGTAAGGAAGTTCTGCTGGCTGCACGGCTCACTCGTTGTATACATTATTCAAGTCTTCGAGAGCAGAGTGATATCCCTTATGCTGCTCTCCAACTGGGGCATGGAACCTTGTTCTGATCAGGTGGCTGGGGAAGCTGGCAGTACTCGACGAACCCGTCAGCCCAACATGCCGTGATCCCACCAGTAAACTGCCTGTAGGAAGCCCACCTAAGCAACCTGAAATAAATGTGTTTAGATACATACATATGACATTGTAAATAAGACCGACATGAATCAATGATCCTTTTCATTTCGAATTTATCAATCAAACATGTGGTGCTTTTTAGGAAAAAAAGGAAACAATGGTGTGGCAGTATTATAACATATTGCATCTAATGTTGACAATTATGCACTTTTTAATCGCTGTGCGCCATTAGCTCTTGGGATCACAGGAAGATGGCACAACATGTGCCATGTGACTACCACATAACAATACTTTTCGTTTTGTTTGCTTATGTAGAATGTAATGTTGTTGTTGTGAAAAATTTGATTTGAAGTCAATCTGTTCTGGGGATCTATTTCTACAATTTGGAATACACCCAAGCATTATATTTCCCTTTATATTTGGGGAAATACTGCTAAATCCGTTAACAGAATAATCCGTTATAAGTGGCAGTAGACGTTTTATTGTTTGTACACGCAGGCATGACTAACTTGTTCTGAACAAAAAACCGGACATAGGCCCGGTAGCACCTGCCATCTGGCGTCCCCCATTAATGGGCTGCCGTTGTATGCGCCAGAGCGGCCTTACCCCATATTAGGGTAGATATGGTGATTGGCTCACATGCCAACTATGAAATAAAATAACGATATACTTTACAAGATAATGATATCGTATGAAAAGTACTAAACATTGAACTTATATTAACACAAACTAAATAATAACACATTTGCAGTTGTTTATAAAATAGGAATTATGGCAGGATTAATCAGTATCTGTGAGGTTACAGCATTGCTTAGCCCCGACAGATAATATTTAAAAGCCGGCAAAGCCACCAGACTGTTATCTCGGCATAGTTACGACAGTCGGCTAAGCGAGACTAGGAATATGTGGAAAGTGTTCGTGACGTCATTCTTCGTCAACAATGGCGTAGCTCATAGTATTTCGATGGCTGAGTGTTCAAACAAAGTTTTCTGGTAAACCACTGGCGTAACACAAGTGAGTATATGTGGAAATTGTTACATTATATTAACTCTGCTAGGTGTACGCCACAAAAGTGTTGCCTTTTTGTCCTGTAATGTTGAAATATATTAAAAAGTGAGTACTTTCACAGAAATCTGCTAGCTTACTTATTAAGTTGAAGGGAATAAAAAGGTATATTAATCTTAGTTAATATGAAGTTATGTTAGTATTGTGTTATCCACATTCTAAATTAGTAATGTAATATTTTATCAAGTTTGTGCAAAGAAAGTTCGACACATAATTTAAACTTACAAATTTAAAATGACAACATGTGCTACTGGCAAGGCACCATAAAGGTATATAGATGTTATATATTAATTAACTATGTTTTCTCCCATTTCTCTTCCTCAGTCGTTGTGGATCACTTTGCCCCATGCTATATTTCAGTTTACCCTTTTTGATAGGATACATTGAGCCAATATCACAACCAGTTTTGCTGGTTCATCAAGTTATTGCATGGAATATATCATAATGATGATAAACATTTCCCCGCCACATATATAAGACACATGGTTGCCAAAAGAATCAATTGGCTCAACTTAAACCTCTTTCCCATAGGCACAGTTCGTAGGTGGTTGTACAAATGTACGTAATATTTTTACAAGTGTGCTTTGTGTGTGTATATGTATACATATGCACATATGCGTATTAGTTCAAACCAAATTGATATCACAGTTTAATTTTATTTGAAGAGATAAAAGTAACTTAAGAAGAATTAACAAGATTGCTTTCTGGAATTACAAGGTGCAGACATCACGCAGACAAGGAATTCTTTGGTTTATTGAAAGGTCTACAGTTTTCCACCTACATATAACTCGGTGTCACCAGATTAATGTTGATTTTATTGTTGAACATATTCACACTGCTTGCATTAATGCATTTTTTCTTTTAGGCAAAACCATGTTCTGCATGCACCTCATTGACGAGTGGCTCCATGGTGATAAGTTGCCAGCCAACATTAGACACATCTTCTACTTCGCATTGCGGAGTTTGACATACTTCAGCAGATTGTCAGTCGATGACCTGTTCTTTGAGCATCATGGAGACGATGAGAAAGAATATGACAGGCTGATGTCTACATGTCCTGATGATTGTGTCGTCATCTTTGACGGTGCAGACGAGGTCATTCTGGGACGCCCACCTGGATCAGGGAGGTCAGGGCAACGAGAAGAAATTCCCATGGAACTTGTGTCATCCATCATACAAGGAAAGGTACTCCCGCGGGTACGCGTCATCGTGACGTCGCGGCCAGGTGGCCTCCCTGATTTCTGCATATTTGACAAACATGCAGAGATATATGGCTTGACGCAAGACAGGATCTCTGAATTTGTCAACAAATTCTCCGGAGACAATGAGGATTTGCGAAACCGCATAGAAAACTACATCGAGAGCAATGCCAATATAGCATCACTGTGCTACGTTCCGGTTCAGTGCGGACTTGTGTGTCGCATTGTTCGGGATACAAGGAAGCATCGGAGGGAGGAAGAGTTGCCACACACAGTCACTCAGTTGTACACTGTGTCTGTAAAGAATCTGGCAATTGAGCACCATCCACTCTTCAAGGACGGTGCCACTGTGGAAGATGCGGAAGTGATTCCTCAACTAAAAGAGCCCCTTCTCAGGCATGCGAAGCTGGCAAGATGTGGCATGGGAAAATCACCAGTGCAAGTTATATTTCCACAAAAAGAAATTGAAGATTTGCAACTGAAGGAAACTGCCACAGAGTGTGGTCTGTTGACTGTCACAAAGGAGAAAAGCAAAGGACTCCTGAGAACGCATCGCTGTACCTACTGCTTTAACCACTTGACTATTCAAGAGTTCTTCGCGGCACTGGCACTTGTCTCTAGTCCTCAAGAAGCAGCATCGATGATAAAGAACGCAGCAGGTGGTCAGCTGGACCTGGTCTGCATGTTTCTGTGTGGTCTGGTAGAAGACCCCCGCAGCAAGGAGTTCCTGGACTCACTGGGCTGTCAAGCAGAGATCACTGCCGAAAGTGTGCTCCAGCTTGTCGTTGAGAGAGAGAAGAAGAAGGAAGAAAGTGATCGCAAACAGATCACTCTTCTTCTCTTGCTGATGATTTATGAGTCAAGAAATTCAAAGCTCTGGTCCACAGTAGCAGGCTATGTGATGGAAGACGACAAGACCCTTGATCTCTCCCATCAGCACATCAGTCCTGTTGAGTTACAAAGCGTGACGTTCTCATTCCAGAATGACGACATCACTTCACTGAAGTAAGTCGTTACGTATTATAGCTAACAACTTACTGAAGTTACAACTGACATATAGTGATTTTTTTACAAGATAAGCTTATGGCACGAACATCGAGGACCAAATCAAACTCTCTGACCACAGTTCAGGTTTCTGCTCATGCACTAATCCCACATCTTTATGTGTTGCCCATTGCATTTAACAAGGTGTTTGCAATCGCAAAAATAATAATAACGAAGCAAAGTCTTTATTACAAAACTAGTAATTTCTAGTCACATCACGTTTTAGCCACCATCGATGGCCTTCTTCAGGAAAGTAATGGTCACTGCTCGCTGGATGGCGTGGCAAGCAGTCTGTCCCAGACGTAGCCCCCCTCGTATGTGTTCAATGACAACTAGCTTGTCCTTATGAGTAGAACATACGATGGCAAGATAAACCGCTTAGCCAAACACAGACTAAAGGTGTCACAGAACTAATGGCGCCACTAGGCGGCTATTTATTAGAAATACGCAATGGAGGTTATTGCTCAGTTTGTACGAAGGCTTCACTAAAATATTAAATCACCGACATATTCAACCACCGAATGAATATGTATGTGCATTCCTAAGTTTGCAGATGTTGAAAACCATAAGATATAATTCGGAAAACAACGTTAAGGGGAGCTTTTTCATTATTATAATACCATAATATGTAGAATGCAAACAGAGGTAGACAACATAATATGGCGCACAGTTTCATGGCCACATAACCTGTAACGTATGTTAGTGCGGGGAAGTTGTCTGTCTCAACGTAACAAACACAGACTGTTCTTTCACCTGCTCAACTGACCGTGGGCGGAGGACCATCTTCATCAGTTGTAATGTGTTCACACTCAATACTGAAAGACCTCGTGTTGAGAAGATATATGCTTTTTTTCGACTTGCACTAATGTAGAATAGCGTCACCATTACAGGACACATATAGAGTCGGAATTCCTCAGAAGAAGGACAAACACTATGGCTATTTTACTGCAATTACATGTTGTCTAAAGAATCAAGATGTATAAGACTTTTAGGAGAAATGTTTTCACCTTTATCACCTTCCGCACTTTCTCCCTACGCGGGATGGCAGGTTTACAGAGTCTCTTCCGTGTATTCCTCTCCTGAGCCAATTTTCCTTCATCTCTCATGCCTTTAAACATGTCCTCACTATATCATGCTATCTAGCTCAAATTGAGCTTCCCTTTCGCATGTTCAACATTAATCTCCATAGCGGCTATTACATCTTTCATTTCTTTCCCTCTCGTCACATTTGGCAGCCACGTCAGCCGTCTCCGCATCATATCAATGGCACACACCACATCGGCTTCTTTCAAGATGTCCTCGTTTCTCCAGTGGCTCTGCAGCTTACCTATCTTAGCGTTATCATTGCTATTGTTTTAGTTGACTTTCAGTTCTTGTCGATAGTAGCCTCATTTCGCAGCCTTAGAGAAGTGTCAGCATAATTACCATACGTAGAACAAAACTCATTTGTTGTGACACCTCATTGTCACATGTCATTCCACCTAGACCACTCCTTGTACATTCGGTTCTCAGCTTCCTTCAATCTCCATCTGTATCTATGACGGAGCAAATGTATTTAAAGTATACACTTTT
>OZ024867.1:41829285-41839285 GCA_964017155.1 Oasisia sp. SBJ-2009 | reverse complement strand
TTTCAGAGATACAACATTACAATTTATAATTTACAGCAGTTAAAAGTAATTGTGTTGTAATAATAAAGTAAAACATAATAACAAGTATAACTACTATTTCTTATTGTACAACTAATAAATGTTGATTCACGTCGACCAAGTTTTAATTACACAACACTGCCATTAAGGCACTTCAGTGGACGTTTCATTCAATCGATATCGTATAACGCAAACATGTCGTCGTACATATTCACTGCCAGTCAATTGTTTCTACCTTCCTGTGCGTCACGCCTGGCCGTCACTACATGGAGGACGCTAGTCGATGTCGACATTGCTGTCCGGTTACCGACAAAACGCGGCTCTCCAAGAGGTTCGCGAAAACAAAGCAAAATCAACTCAGTGATCGGACATCGACCACCCAAGGACCGACCCCACACACGTAGTAACAACAACTTAATACAAGTACCGACCGTATCACGGGACTCGGCTGTAATCGTGGACAAGTCTAAATACGGTTTGATTAATGTCAGATCACTGCAAAACAAATCACTGTTCGCACGTAACTATGTCGACGAGTGTTCACTTGACATTGTTGCTCGGACTGAGCCCTGGTTGACCGACGAAGATACGACTTATGTTTCTGAACTTCGTTCACTACAACTCTCGTTCACTAGCCGCGTGGAGGCGCTCGACGCGGTGGGGGTATCGGAGTTCTGTTCCGCAAAACTCTCCAGCTCGTATCCCGTGTCACTGTCGACACCCGCGCCTCAGAAACACTCTCCGCCACTCTACGAAACGCCCGCACCAGCTGCACAACGCATGTAGTCGTGATATACTGGCGACCAAACTCATGTTTTGGAACTTTCCTGGACGATGTGTCTAAGGTGTTACTCATCGCTGGTACTCACCTCACACAAACGGTTGTGTGCTGGGATTTCAATACGAAATATGGCGACCCAACTTGCACTGACACAGTGAATATGACCGATCTGCTTGACGCGGCTGGCTTTGAGCAACATGTTACAGGCGCGACTCACGAGCGGGGCAACACGCTAGACCTGGTGATTACAGCGAAAGCACTGCATCCCATTTTCACTGCTGTCAGGTCCACGTCGCTAATCACTGACCATCGAATGCGTACTCCTACAGTCAAAATCAGACCGTCTGAAGCGACACGTTACGTATCGAAAATAGTCAGCGATCAACAACAACAGTTTCGCAGCGGACTTGGAATCGTTCAACATCAGAGCTGATGAGGAATACCCTGTAGCTCTACTTGCAGGCTACGATACATGCCTACGCACCATCGTTGACTCGCACGCCCGTCTTTTTTATCGCGGACCATTACAAGATTTAACAAGATTTAACAAGATTGCCACCTAGAGAATCAACTCAAGATGGCAGGTGGACAAGGAAGCCCTTTGGCTTATCGAGAGTCCAACCTATCTATCTAAATGTACCCCGCCCTTCTTAGGTACATGTCAATTTTATTTTTGAAGATATTAACACTACTAGCACTTACACAATCAGCCGATAATCTGTTCCATTCATTTACTGTTCTTTGTGAAAATGAAAATGTTCTAATATCTAATCTACATTGCTTCTTTGCTAATGTAACTCCATGTCCTCTAGTCCTTCTCTCTTCCTTGACCGAGAAAAAAATATTTCTGTCAATATTTTCATACCCATTCAATATTTTAAAAACTTCTATCTGATCTCCTCGCAGTCTCCTGGTTTCTAGTGTTGTTAATCCACATTCTTTTAGACGCATTTCATAACTAATATTCCTGAGTTTTTGTATCATTTTGGATGTTCTTCTTTGTACTCTTTCTAGTATATCAATATCCTTCTTGCCATATGGCCTCCATGCCTGTATGCAATATTCTAAATGAGGCCTAACTATTGTTTTGTACAGTGGTATTATTAGTTCTTTTTCCTTGTACACTATATTTCGCCTAATTAATCCAAGAATTTGGTTTCCCTTCGCTGCTGCAATTGCACACTGTTCCGATACCTTCATATCAGCACTAATAGTTAACCCTAAGTCTTTTTCCTTTATGGTAGTATTTAGTACAGTATCACCCATTGTATATTGTGCATCTTCATTCCCATGTCCTGTGTGGAGGCACTTACACTTCCCATAATTAAACAGCATTTGCCACTTCTCAGACCATTCGGTCAACTTATTTAGATCATCTTGTAATTGCTGTCTATCTGTATCACTTTTTATTTTTCTGAACACTTTTGTATCATCCGCAAACTTCAACACCTTGCTTGTTATATCATCATCCAAATCATTGATATATATTAAGAACAAAATAGGTCCCAATACTGATCCCTGCGGTACTCCACTCAAAACCGATTTCCAGTTTGAAACCTCCCCATCAACTACTACTCTTTGTCTTCTATCAATAAGCCATTTTTCTATCCAGTTAATCATAACATTGCCTATGCCATGGGCCTTCAGTTTAAGTAGTAATCTTTGATGTGGCACTTTGTCAAAAGCTTTTTTAAAATATAAGTATATTATATCTACTGGTGATCCCTCATCTACCCACTTTGTGACATCTTCCAAAAAACATAAGATATTTGTTAAGCATGACCTCGCTTTTAGAAACCCATGTTGAGATGGGTTAATCAAGTTATTTTTAACAAGAAAATCAACCAAGTGCTCTTTAATTAGTATTTCTAATAGTTTACAAATCACCGATGTTAAACTCACTGGTCTATAGTTCTCTGACTTGCTTCTTGATCCTTTTTTAAATAATGGTATGATGTTTGCTTCTTTCCATTCTAACGGAACTACTCCTTCCTCTAATGCCAAATTGAACACTGTTGCAAGTGGTGTGCTAATTTGTTTTACAATTTCCAGTAGTAATTTGGGAGGAATCCCATCCACTCCAGGTGACTTATTATCCTTCATGTCCCTTATTTTCTTAGCTACCATTTTTGGGGTTACAGTTAGTTGTCCTAAATAGTCACACTCTCTCCCTTCGAATTTAGTCTCTGGTACTGGTAATGCACTAATATCTTCCCTGGTAAATACCGAACTAAAGTATTCATTTAGGTTTTCTGCCATTAAGAATCCCTCTGTTATTATGTTTCCATCACTATCTTCTAGAGGTCCGACCTTATCCTGAACTTTCTGTTTACTTCGAACATACGCATAAAAACTCTTGCTGTCACGTTTTATATTAAAAGCTAATTTTTGTTCATACCTTCTCTTTGAATTTCTAATTTCAGCTGTAGCTTGGTTAAGTGCTTCTTTATACATGGCATAGTCTTCTTCACTTCCATTATGTCTATATGTCTTCCACATCATTTGCTTGTATTTGATTTTTCTAGTGGCTTCTTTTGATAAGTGTTTCTTTTTTGACCGTTTCCCTTGTTTTTTCAAGGGGACAAATTTTTCGACAATGCAGTCAATTTCACTCTTTAAGATATTCCAACATTCTTTTGCTGTCTTATTCTCCAATGTGTTATTCCAGTCTATCTTTGCTAAATATTTCCTCATGTCCTTATATCTTCCTTTGTTAAAATGTTTCCTGTACCGTATTTTTCGATTCTGTTCTCCTTTTACTTTGATGATAAAATAAATCTGGTTGTGATCACTACATCCCAGTGGCTCACATATCCTGACATTATCAATAAATTCCTTCTGTGAGCTCAACACTATGTCCAACACGTTCTCACCCCTTGTTGGTTCTAACACATGTTGAATAAGGAAACTGTCTTGTACTACATTTTAAAACTTTTGATCTTCACTCCCAGTACTCTGTAGAGATTTCCACTGTATACGCCCATGGTTAAAATCCCCCATAATTATACAGTCCCGTTTACTGACTTCCTTTATAGCGTTTTGTATTTTCTCATTCTCTTCTGTGTTTATGTTTGGACTTCGATAAACTAACCCAACAGTTAACGTTGAGTTTCCTGAAACTATGTTACACCAGACAGCTTCTTCACATTCTGCTTCTTTTTCTAATTTTATTTCGTAAGCCTGGATGGATTCTTTAATATATAAAATAACGCCACCTCCCCTTCTCCCTATTCTATCTTTCCTAAACATGACATATCCTGTCATTCCTAATTCGGCATCTGATATGTCGGGGGTGGCCCAAGATTCAGTTATACCTATTATGTGAGGGTCAGTATCTTCTACCATAATGTTTAGTTCATTTATTTTGTTTACTATGCTCCTTGCATTTAAACAAACACATTTATAACCAAATGTGGTAGAGTTTTCCAGACTGTTCTTTGCCGTTTTCTTTGTGCTGTCCTTATCTGTGCCTCCAGTGTTTGGCTTCTCTGTGAATCCCCCCTGCGAATCTAGTTTAAATAACTGACACCTGTTCCACTGTCCATAGATCGAAGCAAGTTCTCGGAGAAAACTGCTGCGCCCTTTCCGCTTAGATGGAGGCCATCTCTCATATACATATCTTCTTTCCCCACAAAGTATCCCCACAAATCTACAAATCCAACCCCTTCTTCTTCGCACATCTGCTCTACTAGAACGTTGATTGCCATCCTCTTGCAGTTTCTATAGGCTACACCCCTTCCTCCCATCACTGGCAAAATTCCTGAGAGAATAATCTGCTCAACTCTTGTCTTCTTCAGCTTCCCTGCCAACTGTCTGTATCTTTGCACTATTCTAGTTGTCCCCTCCTTGTCTGCATTGTTCGTCCCTACATGTACTAATATAGATCCTCCCTGGCCATGCCCCAGCACGTTCCCTACCCTTTCTGTCACATTCTCTATCCGAGAGCCCGGAAGACAAACAACAACATCTTCGCCTTTGTTTAAAGTCTTGTCTGTCTCAAAATTGAGTCGCCCATAAACACCCTTTCTGTTCTCGATGCCCCCTCAATCACTGCCTCAAAGTAGCTCCTCTGTGTTGCATCTAGCTGGTCATTGACTTTTCTTCCTCCCGCCTTCTCTGTTGTTCCTTTTTTCCCTGCGTCTTTTCGTCCTGTCATCATCCCTGTTATTGACTTCCCTTTCGGCACATTTACTCTCACTTCCTTTCTTCCATTCACCTTTCCTCCGGTCACATGAACTTCTCTCCTCTCCTGTCCCATTGTCCCCCCCTCATCTACTGTCACTTTCTCCCCTGTCAACTTCCTGCATGCCATGCTTTCTCATGTTCTTTCTCCATTTGTTTTCCTTGCACTCACCCTCCCTCCTCTCAATCTCCTGTCCTCATCCTTCTTGTGACTGCATTGCTCATTCCGTCCTCTTCCATCCGTCTCTTTGGTTATTTTCATCTCCAGCCCCTTCACAATATCGGTTAGCCTAGCTAACTCTACTGTAAGACATTCCACTTTACAACATCCTGTGCACTGGAAAGTAAAGTCTTCCTCCATTGTTTCTGCCCATGACTTTGTGCATCCGGATAGAGCAAAATCGACAAAGCTGTGACAATAGTCACATACTAAGTGCCTCCTTGCCTTCACTTGCCGCTTGCAAGGGGCCATATTATGATATCACAGGAACTCTAAATTTACTCAGTCTGTATACCAATTAGTCTTTAGAAAGACTGTTTAATGTGGACAGTAACTGCAGCTCACTTTATGTTATACACAACTGACAAATTTAGTCTTTACTGGTACCGTTCCCTAGCGGACACGTTGGACACTACCAACATAAACAAACTCAGGTTTCTACTAAAAAGCTTGCTTATTTTTTAATAACAATGCTACCTGATCAAAGTATTATCTTATTTATGTAGCTGTTATGTTTGCTACTTTATATGTTACATATTCTATCAAATAATCAGATTTGCTAAATCTTGTAAACAACCTTGTCGAAGGCTAGATTACCCTATTATCACCCACTATGCTAATCTGCTCATAAATACTTTTAACTAACAAACTTTTACTAAAACTGTACGAATAATCTTCACATAAGAATAATACTGTAGCTGTTATGCTGAATACTATACCTGATAAATATTCTATCAAATAATAAGTTTTGCCAAATCTTGTTTACAAACTTGTCGAAGGCTAAATTACCCTATTATCACCCACTATATTCTAATCTGCTCAAAAATACTGTTAACTGACAAACCTTTAACCAAACTATTACCCAATATATGTCTAGTACTGCTTTATGAATAATCTTCACATAAGAATAATACTTATCAGTCGCTATTTCCTCTTGTTTTTCAACTTTTATGCACCACCAATTTCAAACATCTGCTCCCGCCAATCTTCCCGCCAAGGATTACGGTTAGACCTATGACTCCGTGGCACACCAATGACCTGACCGAGGAAAACCGAACCCTCCGTCCTGCCGAACGCCTTTGGCGAAAATCAGGCTCAACTGTGCATCGACACATTTCCACAGACAATCGCAATACCATCCGGAAATCGCTAAAGCCAGCCCGCTTTGAATACTATAGATCACAGATCTCGAAAGCTGGCGGCAACATGTGCCTCATCTATAAGTATCGCAGATTCACTCCTTGGCCGAAAGGTGAATAGACCTCTACCAGAAATGGCAGACGAATCGCACTCGGCACTCGCTACCAGGTTACAGCGAAGTTTCAAAGAAAAGATGGAGGCGCTGTACCATAATCGAATTCCGCTGCCTGCCGATGACATGCCAAGAGTTGTGAGTACGCACTTTGATGAGTTTGAACCTGCGTCAGTCTCGGATGTGAAAAAAATAGCACTCGCATATGCCACAAAATCGTGTGACCTAGACCCACTGCCGACATCACTAGTGAAACACCACATCGACGCTCTTTCTCCTTTGTTGGTCCGGATCATTAACGCCTCGCTGTCACCAACCGTATTACCTGCACCAATGAAACACGTTTTTGTTGTATCAGTTTTGAAGAAGGGAGGATCTGACGCCAGCGTGCTAACGAATTATTGGCTAATATCCAACATCACGTTTGTGGCGCAGATGACTGAAGGTTTCGTTGCACAACAGTTACAACATTTTGTTGAGGAGAACGGAATCTATGGCATATACCTTAGTGCATACCTTGCGCATCATACTGCGGAAACCGCACTCGTGCGAATACACAACGACACCGCCCGATCGATTGACAGTCGCCGGAGTGTGCTCCTCGTGCTACTCGATCTAAGTGCGGCCTTCGACACCATTAACCACAACACACTGCTGCGATGTTTGTCTGGATACAGGCTATTTGGGGACGTCCTCGCCTGGCTGACATCTTACCTGTGTAATCGAACATGTGTCGTACGCGTAAAGAGTGGCGACCACAGGAGTGCCACAAGGGACTGTCCTTGGACCACTGCTATTCAATGTATACATCGAACCTCTGGCGACACTTTTACAGAAGCACAACATTCACCATCACCTATACGCAGACGACACTCAACTCTACATCACTTTCCCACAAACCGACCACGCACAAGCCCTCGCGCGTATGGAAGCCTGCGTACACGATGCGAAAGCATGGCTCTGTGACAATGGGCTTGTGTTGAATGACAACAAATCGCAAGCCATTGTCATCCGTTCGTCAAGTCTACGTACGCCTGCATCGTTAACCCGCGTCAACATATGTGGCCAGCTCGTCGACACATCCCCAGTTATATGGGACCTAGAACTTACCATTGACATTACCTTAACCATGACGTCACAAGTTGTCAACGTTTGTCGCTCTGCCTACTACCATCTGTCGCGAATTGTGAAGATACGAGACTCGATTAGCACCACTGTGTGCAATAATCTCATACACGGACTGGTGACATCGCCAATCAACTATGGCAATGCGATACTATTCGGCATCAGCGATCGTCACCTGCACCGTCTGGAAAAGTTCAGCGGTCTGCAGGTCGAATTGTTATGCAAATCCGGGCGGGGCGACCGGCAGTCCATGACGACAATACTGCGGCAATTACAGCAGCAGGGCTGCCATCTATGGAAGATCTTCTGATCAGAAAGAATCTCCGGTGGACTGGACACCTCATGAGGATGTCATCAGACAGGCTACCAAAGCAGGTTCTCTACTCCCAACTGTCTTCTGGTCAGAGAAAGAGAGGGCGCCCTCGTCTTTGGTTCAAGGATACCATCAAGAGAAACCTGAAGCTGAGAAATATAAAGATCGACTCTTGGACACCACTCTCACAGCAGAGAGATAAATGGAGAGCAACAGTCAAGTGATGGAAGCAGTCTTTTATCGCTTCGCGACCGACAGCACGGTGACACTGGCTGCCTGTCAGAAAGCGTATCGAATACAAGCTACTTGTACTCGTGCACAGGGCTTTATACGATGGCACGCCAGAGTATCTCGCGGCACTACTACTCCAGCACGCGCCTCGCCGATCGCTGCGCTCTGTAGGCGGGTTACTCGTCGAAGTGCCAAAAGTGAACTTAGAACGTTTCGGTCGCCGTGCATTTGCCTGTGCAGGACCCACTCTGTGTAATAAACTCACTAGGAATATGCGCGACAACGGCAATCTAGTACAATTTAAGAACAAATAAAACATTTTTTTTTCTACATTACTAGTTTTACAGAACGAACATTATATGTTGGCTTAACTATATTTTATTTACCTATATACATGTATGTATACACCTGCGAACATTATATTTTCGCTTAACTATATTTTATTTACCTATATACATGTATGTATACACCTGCGAACATTATATTTTCGCTTAACTATATGTATGTATAATATATATATATATATATATATATATATATATATATATATATTATTTACCTATTTACCTGTATGTGCACACCCGTGAACATTACATTTTAGCGTAACTATATTTATTTATTTATTTACCTATTTACATGTACGTACACACTCGTGAACGGGACAGACGTCCCGGATTTTATGGTATCAAAATAAAGCTTTATTATTATTATTGTTATTGTTATTGTTATTGTTATTGTTATTGTTATTGTTATTGTTATTGTTATTGTTATTGTTATTGTTATTGTTATTGTTATTGTTATTGTTATTGTTATTGTTATTGTTATTGTTATTGTTATTGTTATTGTTATTGTTATTGTTATTGTTATTGTTAGTGTTAGTGTTAGTGTTAGTGTTAGTGTTAGTGTTAGTGTTAGTGTTAGTGTTAGTGTTAGTGTTAGTGTTAGTGTTAGTGTTAGTGTTAGTGTTAGTGTTAGTGTTAGTGTTAGTGTTAGTGTTAGTGTTAGTGTTAGTGTTAGTGTTAGTGTTAGTGTTAGTGTTAGTGTTAGTGTTAGTGTTAGTGTTAGTGTTAGTGTTAGTGTTAGTGTTAGTGTTAGTGTTAGTATTAGTATTAGTATTAGTATTAGTATTAGTATTAGTATTAGTATTAGTATTAGTATTAGTATTAGTATTAGTATTAGTATTAGTATTAGTATTAGTATTAGTATTAGTATTAGTATTAGTATTAGTATTAGTATTAGTATTAGTATTAGTATTAGTATTAGTATTAGTATTATTATTATTATTATTATTATTATTATTATTATTATTATTATTATTATTATTATTATTATTATTATTATTATTATTATTATTATTATTATTATTATTATTATTATTATTATTATTATTATTATTATTATTATTATTATTATTATTATTATTATTATTATTATTATTATTATTATTATTATTATTATTATTATTATTATTATTATTATTATTATTATTATTATTATTATTATTATTATTATTATTATTATTATTATTATTATTATTATTATTATTATTATTATTATTATTATTATTATTATTATTATTATTATTATTATTATTATTATTATTATTATTATTATTATTATTATTATTATTATTATTATTATTATTATTATTATTATTATTATTATTATTATTATTATTATTATTATTATTATTATTATTATTATTATTATTATTATTATTATTATTATTATTATTATTATTATTATTATTATTATTATTATTATTATTATTATTATTATTATTATTATTATTATTATTATTATTATTATTATTATTATTATTATTATTATTATTATTATTATTATTATTATTATTATTATTATTAGTAGTATTAGTAG
>OZ024867.1:41766785-41826785 GCA_964017155.1 Oasisia sp. SBJ-2009 | reverse complement strand
ACATTTGACGTACATGTGTCTGCAGAAGTCTGTTATGGTGACATTACTGCCATCGCGACTGCACTCTGAATGTTCTGTGTGGGTTTACTCCGACATCCTTTGTCTCTCCCGAGACACCCACAAGGCAGTGAGGGTTTATGATCCTAGACCTAGGTTGTTATCCAAAGCCAGCAAGACCAGTCGATCATTGCTTAGCTGGAGGCTGGGTCAGTGAGCTTCGAGACATGCTACATGTATACTCCACACACCGGTCGGCCCAGCAAACTGCACTTAAGGGCTTCCCAATCACCGGCACATTCTCCTGTACCAGTACTCCTCCACAAGAAGTTTGGACTAGGGTCTTGTCTGTAGAGAGGCTGGTGCACTCGGCTCCCTTTTACCAACAAGGAGGGATTTATCTGGCAAATAGCAATCTGTTCAGGTCTAAAATGCACACTGTCTTGCCCTGGTAAATCATTTAATATAATTGTGGCAATACATAATCTGTCCACGACGTTCATTTTACAGCCTTGATGAAATCAACTTTGGCGAGCCAACAACAGCTGCTGCACTTGCCGAGAGTCTATCGGTGCTGACGTCTCTCAGGACACTGAGGTACGTTATCAAAAGTTGTATTATATTTGAGTTCTTTCCAACAAATAACATTCCCAGTGAGTATATCTCTGAGATAGAATAAGGCATGTTTAGCTTAGTGTGTGCTGAGACTATATTTTAGTATTATGACGTATTAATCAGTAGTTACATTGTCAGCAAATGTAATGACATTATATAAGATGAGTCACAGAATGCCCTAAACATATATATAAATCAGTACATTATTGCCAGTTCAAACTTTAACTGTAAACACTGACGTTAGAACACAGTGAAACCAATCGGAATCGGAATCGGAAGTGTTTATTGACCCAATAAAATATTCATAAAGCAATGTTCATACAAATGACCTACAACTCAAGTTATAAAATAATATTACATTTGTACCGCTGTCAAGTAATTGCATAAGAAATAATAGAAATGTAATTATAAAATGTGATTATGAATTATTAATGTAGGTAAAATAACCAGGGGTCGAGGAGACTGTCACTAAGACCATTTTGGTCGCTCTCGTGGCAGCCACCCCATTAATTACATAACAAGTAAATAATAGTTGACTATTTTTAACACTTCCAAATAAACACATATGCATAATCCAGCAAAACACAAGAATGTCATTTCTGGTAACATAAGTCACAAAACTCAACTAACAAAACAACACAAATTTGTTAAATTCACTTGAAAATTTGCCAATGATTACAATGACACTACTTAGTATATGTACATTTTGTATATGTACATTTACGGAGGTATAACAAAGGGAAGAATTAATGTAAATGTGTACGTTGCTTGTTATGAATGTCCACATATGTAACAGTTTGGTAAAAAGCACAGTGTTTTGTAATTGTGTAGAAAATTTTCTTTTGCGTAACTAATAAACCCTTGTAAGCTGTGCGTTGTAATTTTGTTTTTAATGTTAAATGTAGTATTGTTTATTAGTAAAGGGATATCGTGCCTAATGCATCGCTTGGCAAAGTCATGCTTAGCCCTATTTGTATGAATATTGTCATGTATCCGTGTGTTAAATGTGTGGACTGCTTTATTTAATATAAATGGTACGTTTTGCAAATATACTGGTAATGTCGTGTGCACATACTTTTAGTACAGTTTCAATTCATGCAATTTCAGCATATCTGTAACATTAAGAATCTTGAGTTTCTTAAACAACGGCTCAGTATGTGCATTATAATTTGTTAAACATATTATTCTAATTGTTTTTTTCTGTAGCTTGATTATTCTGTTACAGCTAAAACCCCATACCATTAGGCCGTAATTGATGTATGGTAACATTAGTGCATTATATAAAGTAACTTTTATATTTAGTGGCAAGAATCGTTTTAATTTGTCTAATATGCCTATCAATTTGGAACATTTAATTGAAATATATTTTATATGAACATCCCTGCTTAGGTTTTCTTGCAAGGTTACCCCAAGAAGATTAAAATTGTGAACTCTTTCTATTACGGTTTCGTCTATTTTGAGGAGGAGATTATTCACTTGTTTATTTCCCAATTTATGTATTATATACTTGGATTTCTTTACGTTTAGCGACAATTTATTTATTTTCAGCCATCTGTTTATCTTATTTAAATCTGAATTTAAATTATATTCGATGTCTTTAGTGGGACATGTGTTAGACAACTGAATTGTTGTAAACAAAGTTGTATCGTCTGCATACATTATATATTTAAATGTTTCACATGAGTTTGGTAAATCATTTATATATATTAAGAACAAAAGTGGACCTAAAATAGAACCCTGTGGCACACCAGTGGTAATGGGCAGGGTTTCAGAGAGATAGAGTCATTGTAAATTACATATTGTTTTCTATTTTTCAAATAACTTTCCATTAACTTTAGAGCATCAGCATCCACCCCATAAAATTGTAGTTTACCTAATAATATTGAATGGTCTAGGGTATCAAATGCTTTTGATAAGTCTAAAAATATATTAATAGGTGTTTCGTTGGAATCCAGGGCGGCTATTGTTCGGTCGATAACTTCCAGAATGGCGTGTTCAGTTGAGTGACCGGATCTAAATCCGTACTGGTTATCATTAAAGAGTTGGTGTTTAGTAAAAAACGAATACATCTGATTATATATAACTTTTTCAATGACCTTTGAAATTACTGGTAGCAGAGATATCGGTCTATAATTACAGAACGATGTTTGATCCTCATTTTTAAAGATAGGAATTACTTTCGCAATTGTCATCTTATCTTGAAATATCCCAGTGTTTAATATTTGATTTATAAGTATAGTTAAAGGGTTTATAAGAACATATTTTAAATATTTCAATTGTTTTAGTGTAATACCGTCGCAGCCACTACTGGATTTAGCAGGAAAATTGTCAATTATTTTGAGTATGGACTCTTCGTTAATTTCTTGGAATTGGAATCGATTTTCAGAATTTCCTGTTAAGTAGTAACTATAATTTTTATTACTATCGTCTTTTATTTTGTTTGCAAGATCCTTACCTATGTTTGTAAAAAATGAATTAAAGTAATTTGCAATTTCTACATTATCAGTTATTTTATTATCTCCGTTCTTGAAATATTCAGGTAATGAACTTTTTTTAATTGACCTATGTAATATTTCGTTAATGGTTTTCCATGTTTTCCTTGCGTCATTTTTATATGAGTTAAATAGTTGTTCATAATATGATAGTTTGGCTGCTCTGATACTTCTTTTAAGGATACCATTATATGTTTTTAAATTTGACGTTTTAATAACATGTTCGATAGATGTGGGATTTAAACGTTTAAGTTGATTATGCAGGTTGTCTCTGTATTTTATAGATTTAAGTATACCATTTGTTATCCATTGGGAATGTTTATGTTTATGTTTCTTAAACTTGACTAATTTGTATGGCATGTGTTTACGGTTTGCCTTTCCCAGTACCTCAGTAATTATTTTATAATTTTTATTAGGATCAGACAAACTGTTTTTGTCTAATTTCTCCATTATATTTGAGTTGGTTATTTCAGAGGCAAAGTTCCACATAGCTATTTCATTCTGTATATGTATTTTGATTAATTTGGGAGGACATTTTTTGACTGGAGCATTGTCAATAAATATGAAATATGGGTGGTGATCTGAGAATTGTTTGATAAGGATACCTGCTGTTGATTCTAGCATTAATTCACTAATTTTGCAAAACAAGTTGTCAATCAGAGTGCCATTCAGGGAAGAAAATCTTGTTGGGAATGTTATTTTTGGAAAGAAACTAAATCCTGTTAAGGTGTCGTAAAATTCGCTACAATATTCTTTTTCATTGATTTTAAGCAGGTTTATATTAAAGTCTCCTGCAATGATTACTTCAGATTTTTTAAAATCAATATGTGATAATACTGATGCAAATTCATCAATAAACTTTTTGTAGTCACAATTTAGGACTCGTGGAGGTCTGTATATGTTACCAATTATCACAGGTTTTATAAGGCCGCCCCCTGTGACTTCAGTAAACTGACCCTCCCAATTTTCATTTTGTATTACTTGCAGGACCTTATATTTATACTGTGATTGAATATACATAATTAGGCCTCCTTTTGTACTACTAGTCTTGCCCAAAGAGATGCAAGTATAGTCTTCTAATTTAATGTTACATAAGTCGTCTTGTTCAGTTAGCCAGCTTTCCTGAATACATATAACACTGAAAGCATAATTAAGTAGCCGCAGTTCTTGTGTGAAAACTTCTATTTCGTTTAATTTAGCATTAATAGATTGAATGTTTGTGCTCAATACACCAAAATTATTTGTTTTTGTATTTATCAATGATTTAAAGTTGTTGGTGTCGTAGTACGATGAAGTTTTCGTTATTGGCAAACTATCGTTATAAAAGTTTTCATCATCGCTATGATATAAAACTTTATTTAGGCAATTTTTATGAATACCTCCGTAATGTCGTAGACATTGGTAATCAGAATCTAACATTTGTTCAGTTCGTATTTTATATATTTGCTTGTAACATTTTTCAAACAGTTCTGTAAATATCTGCTAGTTGTGAAACAATTCAAATAGTAAAACATGTAATACAAATGCATAAACAGATTAATTCTTCCAGTGTTGCGTACTTTCATAACATAAAAAATTATTAAACACAATGAGTAGGTGGAGACATACATCTCACGGATTGTAGTCTGAAGACAAAACAAAATAAACATAAAAAAGCCAACGTCACATGAAGTCAAGAACATCATGTGATATCCGTTTGCATTATGAAATGCAAGATGACCTTTTTTCATGGGAGAGGTATTGCCCTTTTAAATGTTTTTTTAACACGCCACTGCTTAAAAATAAATGCATTTTACTGATAAAGAAGCGAACATAAATATTTCGCTGTGATAATTTAGAGATACCAGAATATATCAATCAACATAAATAACATTTAGTTGATATGAAACACAAATTAAGTTGACTGGTTCACCTTAACTAATATTTTAGATTAAAATGCCTAGCGATAATTAATAATTAACATATAGTACAATCAGCCTAATGGTAACATACTTCATTATTTAAATTAAAATGCCTAGCGATAATTAATAATTTACATAACGTACAGTCAGCCTAATGTTATCAGACCATCTAGGAATGTCACAGCTTCATAGTTAATAACGTACTTGCAAACTATATAATAAAAACAGAAGAGAAAAATATATAATATAGATAAAACATTCATATGACAGACATTGATTCTGGTAAACGTTCATGTTAACGGACAATGTGGATGATCCCGATCAAAAGTCACTACGGCCGGGTTTCAGCGTTTAGCGAAGATTATCAATCTCCGCCTCCGTGTTGATGACCTTGATTATGTTGGTCAAGGTCTTTATCACAATTTTCCCATTGTACGTCCAGCAGTCGTTGATCTTGTGGGTTTTCTTCATCTGCCTTGTCGCGGCGGCAAATGCAGCGCGGCGCTGCGTCAAATCCTCGTTGATGTAGATTGGCTCGGTGCTGTCGTTATTGCGTAATCGGCGCCGCGCCCGGATGACCCCGTCACGCAACGTAACTCTGTTGAAACGAACAATTACGACGCGGCGCCGGTCGCCAGTGTCGCTCCTCTTTCCCAGCCTGTGGCTGACAAGAATGTCCTCCTGGGACACAGGGGGGGGGGGGTAAAGGCCATTTTGGTATTGATAATGTCGACCACCTTTGCCGTAGTGTCCTGTCCCTCCCCAGTCTCAGGGATGCCGCTAAATCGCAAATTTCCCCTACGGGAATACTGCTCCAGTCTGTCGCACTCACCCTCTAGTCGTTCCACCCTCTCTTCCAGGGCAGTGATTTTTATTTCTTTGTTTTCGAGCTGCGACGTCAGGCACGCTATTGTCTCGGTCAGTTTATCAAGCTTGTCCGATAGCGCCTGCGGGTACAAAGCAGACCTCAAAGTTTTAAGTACCCCCTCGTCTTTCAGTAACTCTACGAACCTCATTACCATCACCTCAGTGTCACCGACATCACTGTCAGTGACACTGGAGGGCTTTCGTGCTTTTGGCATGTTATTTTTCCAAATTACCTTCCCAACGAAAAGTGTGGTCTCACGCCACGGCAGCCATCTTGGATCTAGGATCTTAAAACTGTAGAATCCTTGGTGAAACCTATAGACCCAAATTCAAATATATATATATGTAAAACACCATTGTTTTCAAGCAAATGTAGTAATTTATTTCTTTATTTAGCTAATATTATATGACAGTTTGATTTGAGATAGTATATGATGATTATTTTATAATTATTTAATATTATCAAACTTTTTATATAATTCATCGCTTCATCAATGTGTAATAGGCTATATCGTGTTGACGTCACATTTTCCATGTTCCGTATCATTAAGTCGGCTAAAGAAATAAAGATTAATTGATCATTGCTCATAGACTAAAATAACCAAGATGACAAATGAGGTATAATTTATAATATAGAACTTTGCCCGTACGTTACGTTAGTCCATACAAAGCCATGCTCGCACAGCCGACAAACTGAATTTTTAGTTTGACTTTGCGCTTTACGAGACTATGCTGTTTTAGCTAGAAGGCTTCAGACAAGCTGGGTTGCAAACTTTGACTTTGCCCGTTACAAAATCATGTTGTTGTTTGCTTTGACTCTCAAGGAGGAATAAACGTGGACTATGATTCAAGGCCACTGTATTTTCTAAACTTTACTTATATTTGAAAACTTGAAACCGTTGATTTGTGTTCTATGGTGTTTCTTGTAAGTTTGTTTTGGAGTAATGCATACATACCAATACATATTATTATTATTGCAGTTAATAGTCAGCTCTGTGAAACCAGCTGTTGTTTCGCCATTCCTGGAACATAACAGCATATAGTGTGCGGCTATGCCCCTTACCTTGCCACCTTGGGGCATGTCCGCACAAATCTATGCCTCTACATTTGACCAAATATTTAAATATCTGATGGGATATGCGATATCTCAACTAATTAACAACAAAGAAATGTGATTGCTCATTCTGAATATTAAATATGACCCTCTTAGCACACACAGTGCATTATCTATAGCTTATATCACCTTAAGTGTGCTGACATGCCCCTACTTCCCCTAAGTCTATAGGCAGTTTATGCCGAGCAGTGCCTAGAAGACTGACTTAAGCAGACCATGCATATATTTTATTTAATGTATTTTACAAGGATTTAAAACAGAAACATTGTTTCTAACACTAATTTATAGCAAAATGAACTTTCTTCAAAATATTTGAATAAATAAAATATATGCAAAATAGTTGGTTTGTTGAAAATTGTTATGCGTAGTTGCCGAGTTATGCAGACCGGAGCATAAATTGTGTTAGCCTTTTTTCTTGTAGATCGTCGAGTCTAGTAAACAATAAAACGTTGTTGCAAAATGTAAATTATATCGAGGCCCAATACCAGTAAAACCATGTTTGAGCAAGAAATGTATTGATGCAATAACAACAGAGAACAATACTTAGTATGCGGCATTGTCATTCCCATGACATTATTGCCGACAGGGAATATTTCATGCGAGAATAAAGAATTATTTGCGAAGGCCGAAGCCGAATGGCACATCTAACAGTAGTAAAACTATACAACAGCGAATGGTAATACAAATTACCAAGGGTGTTTATGCAATGGGCAATATTGTGAACAATAAAATGATGTAGTAAGTCTGGATTGTATGAACTTAATTTTATATAAATAAATAGACATGTATATGTGATGTCTGACATTTCAGCGAATGACCATTCTGTCCGTTTACTCTGTGGCTGCGTCAGTTTGTTAACTGACTCTTTGAAATGAATTAATTCGGCTGCCTAGTATCACGTTTATCGGTCGGGAGCATGTCATCCATATCTAAGTAAATAATGTTTTTTATTAGGATATATTATCAACAAATGGTTATCACTCAGCTCCCATAAACGTCATGTCCAATGTACCCCAAGGTTCCGTCCTTGACCCTGTCCGCTGCCTACTCTATTTAAACGACATTACTAACTCGCTCAATTCAAACATTAGACATTTAGCTGATGATTCCATCATATGCAGAGACATCCAAATGTCCGAAGACTATGACACCCTTCAGAAATATCTCAACAAACTCTTCGAATGCCAATTAGCAAATGAACGTTTATATCCCAAAATGTCACCTCCTCAGAACTACCCAAAACGCAGAAGCCTAGCCATCTCACCTACACAATCTCAAACCAAACAATCTCCAGAGTTAAATCACACCCTTATCTCGACACCACAATAGACTCAAAACAATAATGGTCAAATCAAGTTCACACCATTCCATCGCAATGTGCTAGAAGACTTTGCCTCCTCAAATTCACTCTCCACCTTGCAACACCTAAAGTTAAAGAAACCGTCCACAATATGTTAGTAAGATCAAAACTTGAATACAGAAGTATAGCTGGAAATCCGTGGCATATATATAGACTAATATTGGTACACTTGAAAGAAAAACATCCAAAAGGTGCTGCTAGATTGATACTAAATGACCAATTCCGCAGAACAAGTGTATAAGGATTTATTTTAAAAAGCATGGTTGCGACACACTTGAAACACGACGGTTACTACACCAGCTAAAACATTATTTTTTTAAACACAACCTCCTAAATATCACGTGACCGCATCACCTCGCAAACCCATATTCCCATATGCGAAACAGCAATCCCCAAGATTCGCCAGAGCCTGTGGCCAGGTGCATGGCACACAACCAAGTCCAAATCACACCCATGTTAGTGTAAATATCACCTAGGTGACACCTCGCCAGTAGGAGGTGACACCTAGCCAGTAGGAGGTGACACCTAGCCAGTAGGAGGTGACACCTAGCCAGTAGGAGGTGACACCTAGCCAGTAGGAGGTGACACCTAGCCAGTAGGAGGTGACACCTAGCCAGTAGGAGGTGACACCTAGCCAGTAGGAGGTGACACCTAGCCAGTAGGAGGTGACACCTCGCCAGTAGGAGGTGACATCTAGCCAGTAGGAGGTGACACCTCGCCAGTAGGAGGTGACACCTAGCCAGTAGGAGGTGACACCTAGCCAGTAGGAGGTGACATCTAGCCAGTAGGAGGATTGCATGCCACACATCCAGCTGGGTTATGTCACAAGTTAGGTGGAAGTTTCTGGGGCAACTCGAAGCAGCCCCAACTGCAGCTGGCTGACCCACAATGCGTTGAATTAATGGCAGTAGTAGTTCACTTATTGTATAAATTCTACGATTGTCCTCAGAATCGTAGACATAAGGGTGTTTACCTACATGTCAGTCTGTCAATGTTGAATGCCAATGACTAAATATTGACAAATTAATTTGCTATTTTTATTCAATGATTTGTAATTTTGCATGTGTTACCACTGTATATGTGATTGCCCACAGTTTATATTGACAGTATGTATATCGTCATAAATTTAGACATGATGTCTTTTTTCTAAGATGTGTAGGTCTATCAAAGTGGCGTGCTAATTATAAAATATTGACTAATTAATGAAATTATTATTAAACTATTTATTAATTTATATTTGTATCTACTATGAATGTGGTTATACACATAGCATCATACGTGTAATTATCTTCATAATCGTGGACATTATGGCTTTTTATTTTTGTGTTGGTTTATATGCGAATATGTATTTATTTATTAATATTACATAACTATTACATTGTATATTTTATCACAATTAATGTTCTTTTTTGCAAATTACATGTTTATAAAAACAGATATTCATGGCCATTGTGGCATTTTACCAAAAATGTTTATGTCGAGGTTACCCGCTAATTATCACATATTACCTAATTAATTTATTTATTATTACATGACTAGTTAATATATAGTTATTATCATAATAAAGTTGGTGATGCACACTGTATAACATGTATAAATATCTTCATATTTATTAATTATGCTGGTCATAATTAGAATGTATTGGTTTGTTAACTTGGTGCACTACTTAGCTAATACTAAGTAACTAATTGAATTAATTAGTGTGGAATAGTAATATTGCAAATGTATTACTCCATTCAATGCGTTTCAAAACACTGCAAACAGTGTTTTAATAGTTATATAAATAACATAAATGAATAAATCAATTAAGTTATACCATTTTAAATTCCAAAAAAAATTGCTCGTTGCCAGTTTTTCTTTAGGTCCTCCACATTCCGCAACGTCGTCGATAGAGTGTTGACCTCTGCCGTCACAGCATTCCATCCTTTTTATGTCAATGTTCGACAAGGTTGATTTGAATTGGCCTTGTAACACTAACAGTTATTATATTTGGCCGTGAGCCTGTATTAAGGCACAGTCTCAGCATGAGAAAGGTTGTCCTTACGATTTCGCTGTTGTCGCGCTGCTTTCACCATGATGACTGTGACAGGAGAAATACCTTCTGGGAAGATTTGTTCTTAAAACACAGCAATCCGCTTATCGGTTACACGTGCCTGTATCTCCTAGCTGGGCAGCATCTGGGCGTTTGTTGTGCAACCCGCCCTAATCGGTCGCCCTGCTAGGTGACACCTAGAGAGATAGGGGTAATGTTACCGCCTAACTTGGGTTCGTGACATGCAACTGGGCACTGGAATCTGCTCCCTCAGATGAAATAAGCATCCTGACACTACACTTCCAACAAGCCTTCAGTGCCATCCAGCTTGTTGCTCCAGCCCACCTCACCAGACTCTAGTTTAAAAGTATATTTTTAATCTGCACAAATTATTACACTCGTTTTACACAGATAATCGCTTCAATTTTTGTTTACAATTTTTCTTCTAAATTCACGTTAGCGCACCCTTAGCACAACTCCTGTTTTAGGTCCAGCAGGGACTTTGGACACCGAAGTCCAACGCTGTGCAGTAGCTACATATTAAACCAATGTTTATGCCTACATACAACCGTTAGAAATGTGACTATAGCGATACTCCGTAGTATATCTACTAACATTTAAGTTTCGTAATCCAAGAACTACATATTGAATGAGCAGTTTTCATAGTTTATAAGAGTTCATGTTATCAGATTACATTAAAAGTCAGTTGAACAAGAGTCACACACACATATATGGATGCCAACGGTTACATAGGGCATATATTATAAAAAAAAAAAGTAAAGGCCAGTTCTTATATAGCGCAGTATCCAGTCCTCAGGACCGTTCAAAGCGCTTTACACTTTACTTCCCTGACAGACCTGTTCACTCAGACACCATCTCGGCTTCTCTGGGAAGCATCCAGCCATATGCTACACTTAATGCGCGAAGGCTGCTCGTACACATATCCACCACTGTCTATAGCCAGGTACTCATTTATTTAGCTGAGTGAACTGGAGCAATGTAGAGTGAAAAAACATGCCCATGGTTTTAGCACCGCAGCCAGGATTCGAACCCGGGCCACTGCGCTCTGCTAATTATGTATTGCAATTACCCGTAGTATATCTACTAACATTTACATTTCGAAATCCAAGAGATTCCAGGGTCGCCAGATACCTCAAGTTGCATAGACCTACACCATTTTGACCTGCTCCTACAACTCTCCAGATGCAACAAATATTACCTGTGAACCAAATTGATCCTTCCATTAAGGTTTCACCAGAAACGTCCAATTATATATAATTAATAAATATCTACAATTCAGCAAATCTGAGGATTGGATAATGCGACATATAACAATTGCCATTTAATAAATACTATTATATCTATTTAAAAAGCAAATTTGCTTTCACTCAATTATGCCTAGTTTGTATCATAGCCAATGGCATTTTAAGAATAATTGAATAACATTGCAATAATGATGCCACGCAATGATGCTGTATTTGTAGTATTGGTGTTAGGTGGATATTTTACTGTATTTGTGTGGGTGGGTGGATCTTGTTTGGCTGTGTCCGGGCTTGATGTATTGGTTGGGATCGATGTGTAGGAGATTGCTTGTAATGTTATCCATAGTGGGAATGTGTGGCTTCAGCTCACATCTATTCTAGGAATGGCCAGTAGGGAGCAGAGGCCCAGGTAGACCCAGATACTTCCCGGCTGTTGCTATGGACCACAATCCTTGCTGCCCAGCGCTGGACTCCTCTAGATAGTTGATGTTTCGAGTAGTATATGAGTCCCCCACCGGGCAGCAGTATTCGAGGTGTGGGCGGACCAGACTCTGATATGCATAGCCCTTGATGGACTGAACTTTAAATTTCATTTAATGAAACCAAACTTGCTGTTTGCCTTATTAACTATCTTGCTGATGTGTGAGATCCATTGTTTAATATGTCTATGCCGAGGAGTGTTGCCACTGATACTGCCCTGAGTGTTTCGTCATGTATTTTGTATGTATAAGTTATTTATGAGTAATTTTGATCTGGCGATGTGCATAACTTTACATTTGTAGGGGTTGAAGGTCATTTGCTAGGATTGTTCCCATTCGATCAGTCTGTCGGGGTCATGTTGTAAGTTGTCTTGGTCAGTGTGCTTATTGATTTTCTGGTAGAGCATTGCATCATCAGCGAAATGTTTGAGGGAGGTTCCTGGAGAAATGCGGGTGGACATGTAATTTATATAGAGAAGGAAGAGGAGAAGTCCAAGAACAGTCCCCTGTGGGACTCCAGAGCTCACGTATACCTGACTCGAATTGCACCCTTCTACGAACACCTTGTGTTCTATTGGTCAGACAATGTTTAATCCAGAGCTGGCTCAAATTGCGTAATGGTCAAATTTTTGGAGGAGTCTATTCTGGGGGACAGTGTCGAAACTTTTAGAGAAACCTAGCAGTACGAGGTCAATTTGGGGTGCTAGTCAGGCATTGGGTATTTGTGAGCAGTGAAGTCACACGGGAATGCATACGTCTAAAGCCATATTGTCGGTCTGTGAGGAGATTGTAGCATTCAATATGGTTATGGATTGATTTGGATATGATGTGTTCAAAAATGTTGCAAGGTATATTGGTGATAGTCAATGAGTCGTGGGGTTGAACCTGGTTTTGTCGGATAAAGTTTTTTCTCTGTTGATTCTGGTAGCCTGGGGCATGGTTAATCAGAATCAGGATGATGCCCGGTGATATCTATTGGGCAACTCTAGATATTAACCCTTTTCTATCGGATACACTCAAATTCTGAAAAAACGGACACTCCCATATTTTCATGGTAAAAACTCATATCAAATGAACCCAGTTTGCTTTCTCTGATATTTATTAACATAATACTATAGTGCAGAATCAAATATGGATCAACACTGAATGAATTAATCCTTTTCAAGCCATTTTAAATTTGGGAAATTCCACGATTTCAGGCATGATTTTGCAGAAAATGGTCAATCAACAGTAGGAAAATTCCAACTTGAAAGAGTCTATGTGATATGGTTTTAACCTTACTGGCAAACACTCAGAAACACTCATAAGCTTCTTTGTGGGTGTAGTTACTGTAGTATGGTTTATCTTCAATACTTTATGTATAACAAACAAACCTAAATTACTGCCAAAATCCTTGACGGAGAGCTTAGTCCTGAAACTTGCTGTCAGATTGACAGATTGAAAAACGCTGACAATCTGAATGATGCATGATGGCTAGTTCAGCGGCTACTGTGGTCTAGAGCATCCCACCTTGAAACATGCACAAAACATTGTGCAAGGTAAGCCTTTATTCTTACAACTGCATCTCTTGGTGTTTCAGGGGGGTTCAGCTTTGCAGTCATATCTGATCATTTCCAAAATGTAGTCTGGGGCAGGTTTTGTGTCGTCTGGTAAACCGATCGGACTTAGTGATTTGTTGTCTGTGTCCATCTTCCAACCAAATTATTCTGGTTTCAGCTGCCTAGGGTCAATATTGATAGTATGCCACAACACTGTCTGGAAATGGGCCCTCTTCACATTTTCTATGAATGCCTCCCTCGTTGGTGGAAGAGAAGCCAAGTTTGGAGAAGATGAATGGTCTTTGCAATTGTTTTTCCCCATACAAGAAGCCTAGTGTGTGACATGTCTGTGCTGACCTTCATGCCATAACACGCTGAAATAAAACGAGTGGCTTGATCTATCACTTGCTGGAGGGGTGCATCCACATTGCCAATTGCTGATAAGTCACATCCTTCTTTCAGGTGTTTGATTACTCTGCCTTTGCAAATGCCAAGGTAACATGCCACTGTGTCGCATCCTGATATAGAATGCGCAGGTAGAATGTTCGTCACAATTTCCTTATGCTTTGCCTGTGTCAACTTGATGTCCAGTATCGCCCTTTATTTGCTTGGGGATTCCATAGTCAGTGGCACTTCCAGTCCTGCCATATGGTAGTGATGCAGTAGCAAAACAAAAACATCAGTATCGTCTGAAATCACTGAGATTGATTGGGCCTCTCCGACACACTTCAAGACTTGCTGGACAATGATGATATCAGCCTCTTCCTGGTGTGTTTCCAGATCGTACCGGGTCCTTTTCTCTTCGTTTTGGACTTCAATGGGGCAAGGATCCTCCCCTGTGACAACCAACTTGTGGTCTCCCGTACTCCGCAGATGAAAAAAGCTTGTCTTCTGTCAGCTCTTCACATAGGATCCGGATCAGCTGTTTCTTGTTTTCAACAGAAGACAAGACAACCTTCTGTGCAGACAACTTTGTTGTTCGTAGCAGATGATGTTTCCTAGTAATTCCAGTCTATCTGCCAACTCGCATAGACTTGATGCTGTACTCTTGGTATCTGTCAAAGATGAGGTAGACATCACTGTTGGTCATGTATGAAGCTATCCGTTTCTTGACATTAACGATGAAATTTGCAACAGAACCATCTGCTGGCCAATGTACAGTCCATTTAAGGGCTGACCCATCTATGACAGTGGCATCTGCATCACCAGCATTCCTCCGCGAAAGTTCAATCTGGAGCGACCTATTGAGCTTTGACTTAGCTTTACAAATCCGCATTCCATCCTTCATGAACATTGCAGTTGGGACAAGTGCAAGCTAATAAGAAAATACATCATTCACGTCGACATCCCGGTCAACGCAATGACCCTTGAGTAGATTGCATTCAAATCATAAACTTTAGAGTCACCAAACTTTACAAATTTGCATGATGCCACCATTGCCTCCACTTTCTTGGAGATGGTGCTGTTGAATCCTTCCGGCCATGTCTTCTCGTAATCTTCCAACATAATCTCTCCAATCATCACAGCATTTTCTACATTGACAGATGCTGGGGCTAGCTTCCCGCTAACAATGTTCACAATGCTGCCTTCTGGATGCTCCTTCGAATCCATAGGATCTATGCAATAGTCAAGTTAGCGACGGAGTCCTGCGCTTGTATCCTTGCCTTGGCCTCCTCTTTGTGATGCAGTTGAACCCTGGTGGCACCTGTCTCCTCCTCTTCCATCTCCCCCATGTCAGACTCTATCTTGCAGCAGATATGATGGCTTAGTGCCCATATTTTCAGTGCGTTCGACTTCAGCGTGATTCCTATTATTCCGCCAACACTGTGGCCGTACCTCATAAAGGTGGATTCTATGAACTGGTCGCTCCACAGACCATTCCATATGCCCTGAATGTGTCGTGTCACATGTTGCCCCTTTAGAAAAAGTCTTTCTACGTGAGGAAGAAGTTTCTCCATGGAACGCAAGTAGTACAAGCCATACCATAGCCTAGCATTGCTGACCTTCACTTTCGATATGCTAAGCTGATATTACCCAGGCAGGCATCCAGGGTACCACAAAGTTACCAGAAAATGGTTAATTGCCCTCTGTATGGCATAAAGAGTGGCTTAACAAACTCAATAACATGAATATTCATGATTAACAAACATATTTAAGCCATTGGTAAACACTCTTCATTAAAAAATGGAAAAAATATTGTTTTTTTCTTCAGATTTTAAGTGTATCCAATATAAAGGGGTTAATATCTAGAGTTGCCTAACAGATATCACCGGGCACCCTCCTGATTTTGATTAAGCATGCCCCAGGCTACAAGAATCAACAGAGAAAAAACTTTATCCTACTGTTGTTTGACCATTTTCTGCAAAATCATGCCTGAAATCGTGGCATTTCCCTAATTTAAAATGGCTAGAAAGGGGTTAATTCATTCAGTGTTGATCCATATTTGATTCTGCACTATAGTATTATGTTAATAAATATCAGAGAAAGCAAACTGGGTTCATTTGATATGAGTTTTTACCATGAAAATATGGGATTTTCGTTTTTGTGTGGAATTTGAGTGTATCCGATAGAAAAGGGTTAATATCTAGAGTTGCCCAATATATATCACCGGGCACCCTCCTGATTCTGATTAACCATGCCCCAGGCTACCAGAATCAACAGAGAAAAAACTTTATTCGACAAAACCAGGTTCACTAAAATATAGGGCTTTGGCTACTGGACTATGAAGGAGATTGTGCAATAGTTTGAAGCTGTGGTACTGTTATTATTTTTTGTAAATAGGGACTATATGTGCTTTCAACCAGTCGGAAGGGGGAATTCTGGAATTTATTGATTTTTTTAATATATTTGTCAGAATTTGTACTATTCTAGAGGCCATTTCCTCATGATTCTGGCAAGAATGTTGTCTGGGCTTTATTTGGTTTTAAATATTTCAGTTATTTATCAACGCATTTCACTGCAGTTTGGATTGAGGGCATTTGTGGGGATCGGTTTTGGAGGGAAGCTGGGATATGTAGGTCAGGGTTTCATTGGTGAACACAGACTGGAATTGGTTTGAAAACACATCTGCTTTGGATTTGTTATCTGTATGAAGAATGCCTTTATCTTTTAACATCTCCATTGCACAGATCATTAAAGTGTCGAACAATAATTATTTCACGCAACATATGATATTTTTTATGTAAAAATGAATCATATATAAACAATCATTGTAATTGTTATGATCCTATTCTGATTTTCATGATTTTGGTGGCTTTCCAAAATACGTGACTATTTGTCATGTCATTGATGGTGACCTGATTTGGCCTTAGCACCACACACATGATAGCAGCTGACAACACAACACCGAAATCCACTTAGAGAAAAGAGCTATTCTTTCCTTAAACACAGCCATTTTGTAGATAAGTAAATTAAATACAAACAAATGAAATAAACGGTTGAGGTAGCACATAATTAAAAATTCCAACGTATTGCACTACTTGACAGTTGTAAGCATGTCTCACTGGGAGAGCGAGATGGTTTCAAAGGATACAACATATCGTAGTGCATAGGGGGTCCATTTAAACTCCTGATAGGAAGCACTTAATTTAATACATTTGCTGCTCGCATGGTATATTTTAACAGGCAACATATCCAACTAATCTGCCGGTGTTCTAGTGCCATATCAGTTGAAAAATATTGCTAAATTTCGTGGTCATTTCAAAAATGCACCTTGATAACCTTAATTTGCCTTTCCAAAATAACTCCCAGGCGTTTTGACAACCAGAATATGTTTCGACTCTGTGATTGATCACGTACAAGTAGCGTAGTAACACTTACGTTGTAATATGTAGTGCGGCGATGGTTGTCGTCGTGTCGGCGTCTTGCGGGCGATGAGTGTTCGTCGTTCAGTGGCAAGCCCTGTGTGCCGGGTGCAGCTCCTTTTATACCGCGGTCACGCTTGGTTGGCTGCCGCGTGACCGGGTGGCTGGATTTTTGTATTAAGCTGCTGTGTGGCGCTGTTATCTATGACATTCTCCTGACCTTATATTTTAAGAGCTACACATTACCGGGTTCCCCGATAAAATATACGTCCTAATCATCGTAATATTAAAATATTTCCATCCCGATGTGCAATAACTAATAGCTTACATAAACGGTGCTTGTAATTAACTAATAAACCTAAACATTGTATTTTAATCAAAATTAATTAGCTGGTTCTCCCGCCTAACCATACGAAACATTAACATATATGAACACGGGTATAATTATACCCGACTTACGCCTATAAATATAACGGGCTAAACTTTAATATACATATAATTCTAACAATTCAGATATGATAAATATACCGAATATGGGTATGATGATAACCTACATTGGTATGATTACTCCATGGCAGAGCCGTAATGTAATTGTCATGTAATGTACATTTACTTCGTTACTTTACTTTAGTAGAACATTTTACTTTTCTTGAGTAACGAAGTACATTTCTTTGGAAGTACTTCTACTTGTAACGAAGTACAAATGTGTGTACTTGTTCTAAATGTAACGAAGTACTTATAATGTCTTTGTTAAACTTGCGAAGCCCCTAAAACGTCTCGCGAATGATCTATATGTCAGAAGCACGTGCGCCACTGTTTGCCGTCAGCACAGATTTATTTACAAATGTCAGAGGGAACAACAAATATAAATAACAGAGAAGCAGAGACAGGCATGTTAAATGTCCCATACTGGCCGGATTTCGTTTGTTACTTGATGAAGCCGGTGAGATAGGCCGGCCCTAATAAGGCTAATTGCAATCTTGGGTATGGCGCTGATAGTGAATTAGGTGTCAGCCGGCTGCCCCCGACCTGCGACTGGGCCGCTCGGACAACAATGGCCAAGAGTTATTTCAAGCCTTGTTTTGACCAGACAAGAACAAGCAGCTGCCCTAGTATCTTCTTGTTTCTTGCCTGTTGTTGACACAGTTTGTTAACTTTACATGAACCTTGTGAATGGCACATGCTAGATGTACATCGATAGAGCCCCATTTTCGCTCACCGCAAACCTGTCCCGATCTTTATAATCTGTATATGTCTGTAATATAGATCAGTGTGTGTAACTGAATGAAATAATGTTCTATTATATATATATTAACATAAAGACATAACATGTTTTAAAATAAATGTTGCAATTACACATGAAGGCATACTTATTATGAAAGGAATGTTATAACCATGCAGTTATCTAAACCTCCTTTGTCAAGTATCACAAATGACAACATTCTTTGCACATCCAAGATTATAAAAAATTAAGAACCCTATAATGACGTGTATATCTTCTTCTACTTATGAATACGATGGTTGTTGTAGCCCTGTTAGCAATCAAACATGATGTAGTCTATTTACAGCCTGTATGCAATGCTGTTTGCACTGTAATACTTATATTTTACACTGTTAAAACATTCATTTTATTATGCAGAGAACAAACTATTACTAGACAAATTATATCTGTTTGATATACACGCTAAATTGTATCGTGAATATTTTGTTTTATTCACGACAGCTGCTGCATCGGCCTTTTATTTAATTACAGAAGAAAAGTACTTTTGTGTTTACTTCAAGTACAACGTTTTACTTTTTACTTTTACGTCAAGAACATTTTTCTAGAAGTACTTTTACTTTTACTTGAGTAGCTTTTTCTAGAGTTACTTTTACTTTTACTCAAGTACAAAATAAATGTACTTGTTACAGCTCTGCGCCAACGGTATGAGTGTGCCGAATATGGGTATGATTGTACCCTAAATTGGTATGATTATACCCGATCCTCGTATGATTATACCTTTCTTGGGTATTATTTCCGACCTTGGTATGATTATACCCTTTACGGTCTATACTCCATAGAACGCTTGCGCATTGAGGGCAGCGTCGCGCAATACAACCCAGGCGGGGAGATTGCGGTACTTCGCAACGGTGATGGCATGGCATGGCCTGCGACATCAGGGATGTCTACTGACCCGGGATAGCATGGGAGAATCTGTCTCCAACACCAGACGACCAAGGTCCATCTGGCGAGCGAGATGTACATATCCCGGCATCTGTGTCGTTTTCACAGTGACACCGAACAGTAGACGATGTATACCATTGCCGTTAACTGGCCCCATGCATTCTCTGTGAGCGTTTTGGCCAGTCGAGGGTGGGCGCCGTAGGTTGTTTTAACAACACTGGTGCGGTGTGCCACAGTGACACCACTCATGGTCGGCCGCGGCCATTCTTGGGGGATCACCCGATTGTCAACTAGTGCCGGTAGGTGGAGCTTTTCTCCACTCTTGCCACCCAGGGAAGGTCTCTTCCCATGCCAGAACACGGTCTGATCTACACCCCTGCCTTAAGCCTATGTTGGAGCTGGCGTAGATGACAGTGAGCGTCAAGCGCAATGAGCTCCGGGACCTCCCGTGGAGGCTGTCCGAACACAACACAGTCCAGGAAAGCTTCCTGTTTGATGGCCGGTTATTCTGCCAGCATCACCGTCAAGCGCCACCGGATGGTTTGGTGGACTGACCTCAATCGTATCTGACAATACGGGGCGTCCCATTACGCGGGTTACTTCTGCGTGCATAGTACTGAGTGCCGCATTACAATGGCCATTCCGGGGATATCAATCCCTCTGTCGGAAGATGTTCACTACATCTTCACAGGTTTTAGTGAGGCGGATATGTGGCAAAAATAAGATGGATTGTGGGTTTGGTGGTAAACGCACCAAAATTGGCATAGTTGATGTTAAAGATGTACTAAACGATTTTAGATATAGTGCCAAGCTCAATTTTCCCCTGGTGTCCATAAAATGTCCAAATCCAAGATGGCCACCAATCGAAGTGTGAAAATTAAGAAAAGGCTTTATCTTCATTAATAATTGACATAGAAAGCTGAATGAAGTGTCCATTTCTATGTTTTCATGGATGGGGATTCCAACGAAACCATCATTTGATTGGTAAAATGTAAAAAAAATCACATTTACAAGAAGTATGTGTAAAATATGGTCGTAAAAATGCAAAATGACAAGAAATTTTGGTGCAATAAATGGACATTTTTTTATTGCCAAGCATGTTGGTACAATAGCATGGAATCATATTTTCAACTGTTCATACATATTTATATTGAATATAATTCAAAACGTTAGCATCGATATTCAATACTGATAATTGCTGCCATTTTATACAGCTTGACAAGATGAAACAAAAATAAATAAATACAATAAAGCACCATTCAAAACAAAATGTTGAACATAAGACTGGACTCATCACTTTGGCAAAAAAGCAACAATATAAATTAAAACAAATATACAACTGAGTGACATAATTAATACTGCCATCACTCCTGTATTATTTCAACATTATCTAATTGAAGCCTTCACACTTTACACAATGCCATACAATGACTGACAAACTGATATAAAATGGACTAGAAACATTAGCAAACAAATTAGGTAATTCCAAAGGAAGATCTGGATCTCGGACCTGGGCCTGGCCCCATACATGGCCACCCTGGTATGTTTCTCGTCTTGCATGCTGCAGCAGTGCAGCTCTAGTTGGTGGAATGGTGTCGATAGATCTGGCTTTTGACGTGAACATGTGCTTCCTGGCTGAGTCCACCGTAGTTTCGTCACTCCCCCGACCATACATAAGCACCACGTATGACTCGAGTACAGACATGCAGACATTGTCCAAACTTGTCGGTTCGTGTAACAAGTCTAGCGAAGACCTCCGTTGCAGCATTGAATGACCTCCACGTGTCGAAGGCTGTCTTTTTGCCTTTCCCAGCAAACGACGAGACTGTGTCACAACCGGTGAAGGCGTGGAACATGGGAAGAGCTTGTGCTTTTTCTGCACCCAAAGAGGTGGCCATTTCATGAGGTGGTATGTACCTCAGGTGTTTACCCGTGCCAAACGCTATCCACAGCTATGTGTTCTCCATTGACACAACAGTGGAGACAGCCAGGACGACAACGTCTGTATCCACTGTTCGCAGCATGATCCGCCGATGACCTTTTTCGGCCGCATCCTTGGCATGCAGGAACATGCGCGTATCCGCCTCTTCGTGAGAGCATGGTGCCAAGGCCGAGACATCTTGATGGACACGTGAGCACAGTACATGCTTCCAACAGGTTGAGAAGACTTCTTTCTCTGTAGACAGATTTTCCACGACTTCGTGTGCTAGGAAGTTGAATAGTTCTGTCTTGTTGTCGTCCACTCGCAGGAACTCCTGTCAGTTTTCCGGGATGGAGTTGGCTGCTGCAACATGTCGTCTGACGCCCTTTCCACGATTTTCTCTTGCTGTGGACTTCAGGCTATCTAGTATGTAGACATCCCAGATGATGTCTGCCCTTGTTACTCTAGCCAACAGTGCTTTGATGTATGGAAGGAACACTAACATGGCATAGTCTTGGCAGGTTTTCGCTCCAACTGGCTTCAGCATGTTGATGATAGCAGCTCCATCCAGTATGATGACGTCGATGACTGGAGCTTCGCCTTTGGGTGTGCACAGCTTCTCCAAGCAATCTGTGAGATCTGCCTTTGTACCGAACCACAATTTTCCCAGCTGCGACAAGGATGGTGGGTATGCATGATTTTCATGCTTGAAGAAATTGTCCAAGTCTCCGTCTGGTGTCTGGCACGCGATGTACAGCCTGGAAAATAGTGCACAGTCGCCATTGAGGGATGTTATCATCTGTGTAACTTTGGATGGTGTCCATTTGGATGATCTGTTGAACAGTGGCATACTCTTCTTAGAGATGGTGACTGATACATGTGATGTACGCTCAACCAACCGATCCGTTACAAAGCTGTCATACTGATCATGCCCCTTCTTCTCTATCCCTCGCACAGTTGTCATTACGGCTAGATCTGTGATGTCTCTGGTGTCCAAAACCAGAAGATCTCCACTCTCCTCCATGAACGGATTCCCAAGGTCTTCGATCACTTCCACGAGAGCCTGAACTTCGCTTGCAAAGGTGACTTGTACAGCCATTGTGTGTTCGTGGTCCCTGCCGTTGTCCCTGCCAGTGTGGTTATCCAGGCATTCTGTTTCAAAGCCGTCGATGGTCCTCGCAATTTCTGGTCCAGCTACCATCCATCGCAGTAGAGCTCTAGGGTTTTGCGTCAAGCCGATTGCTCCACCATCACCTTTGACGACTGCGTTGTTTTGCTCATGCGCGTGGTCGATAGCTATATCTGAGAAGGGAAGGGTCGACTTGTGCACTACGAAGCTGCCTCGGTCAAACTCAGGGAGTCGTTCGTGCAGTGTTGTCATATCACGTATATGTACTGGAACCCAGCGAGAATAGTGTGTGTGATCCAGGGCAAAGAACCATGGAGCCAGTGCTCTCAATGCAGTGATGTAGAGTGGGAAGTTTCTTTCGCGAATTGATCGCACAAAGACATAAGGCATAAGGCATTCCAAGTGCATGACCATGTACCAGTAGTGGAACTGTGGAGAAGCCTCAACCTGCTTCACGCACCAATCATCAAACGGTAGTGGTTCAATTGTGTCCAAGCAATATGCATCATATGCTGTACGAAGCATAATTGACAATGCACTGGAGGTGACTTGGTGTGCATGCCTGGTTCGTTTGACATGTGCGCCCTTGAGAAAGGAGTCAGCCGTTCCTGGAGTCGCTATACCTGCCTGAGTGAGATAATTTGTCCAGCCACTTCCGTCGAACAAATATCCGAGGGTCGCCAAGGTTGCCATCTCTATATATAGCCCGCCAAGTAGAACTACAAACTTGTCTTCTCCGTATGATTCTGGCCAATTCCATTGGATGATCTTCGCAATCGCAAACAAAGGTTGATCCACTGTGAGTACAGGAACCTGTCCATGATTCAGATGTTCGACAGCGCGCTTGATAACATCCATCGAGTGACGTATAATTTCGTCTTGGCCGCACCCATTTTAACATCAATATCATCATAATATGAATTTAAATGCATTGTATCGACAAATAGGTGGTGGTCTTTGATTTCTTATGTCAGAAAACATACACAACGACACTTCATTCATGTTTATACGATATTTATTCAGGAAGATATGACGATAATTAGAATTTCGCGACTCGGGTGGCGACCATTTTGGATTTTTAAAATGTTAGGACCCCATGGGAAAACATTAGCTTGGCACCATATCTGTACCTTCTTAGCATCAACTATGCCAATTTTGGTGCTTTTACCACTAAACCCACAATCAAATCACATATCTGCCTCACTATTTGCTGTTTAGGCAACTTACGCACTGCCTCCAGTACAGCGATCATTGAGTTGGCCCAGGAACCAAACTCCGATTGGTGCCTCTCCTGTGGGGAGTGCTTATCCATTGCGCCTGTAGGGATTTGCCCAATGGCTTTTCGGAGTAGCGCCGTCGATATGACATGGCCGGTGGTCGTACCGTGCCTGCTTGGTCGGGGGCGGCGACACCACAGTGGGGGTTGGCAGCGAGTGAGTTTGCACTGCAATAACTGTGTGGGGGCAGCTACTGTGACTTGTAGTTGTGCTGGTGGTGTACGCACACAGCGGGAATTCCAGCATTGTGAACGGGGTCGTTGGTGGCTGGGTCTGAGCCACATACGGCAGCAATGTAGTGACCAGGTCACGCAGAACGTCCACGTTCACGGTTGGACCGCTACCCCTGTTGCATTTATTAGATTGTTATCATTTCCCCAAAATCCCCCCCAAATGTGTCAATGCACCAGTATTCCCTGGCGTAAATTGTCGCTTGCCTCCGCTCCGCCATTCACGCTTAGGGCTGGCCTATGTGTCCGTTGTAATGATGTCCATCTGCAAATAGAAATCTGTCGGTTAATTACTGTATCGAGATGGACGGTTAACCGTACGACCACAACGCGTGACTCTCGGTAGGATTAGAGTGCTTCCTTACTCAATTGGTGATTTGGCGGCCTGGAATAATTGTTCTACGCCTGTTCTGGCTTCCATCAGTGAGCATCATGTGTCGTTTCCGTCTGACCCACAGTGGAATATCACGATCCTCACTTATACGGAGTTTGTCATGGTGTTTGGCAGATTCTCCATTATGGCCAGCTAGTTGGTAGAGAAGTGCAGATATTTCCTCTATATCTACTAATGGGCCCTTCCACCCCGGGTGGCAGATTCTTGCTTTGTCCCACTACGGTACTGGAATTCCGGAAGTAGACTAAATTGCCCGCATCGAATTTCCTTTCCCGTATAGGAGTCAATGCGTCGTAGTCTCTCTTTTGACGACACTGAAGCCGGGAATTCACTAAGCCGACCGGCCGGCCGATTTTGCATCGGCCGGACCTCGTAGGGCATCAGCCGGGCATCGGTTATGTGAGTTACAAAACTCGTGGCATCGGCCGAGCGTCGTGCGTCGAGCCGAAGCCCGCACGACGTCGGCAGACGCCTACCCGACGCCCGGCCGGCAGATCCTCTGAGACATTGCCAAAAAAGCGGCAATTGCAGCAACACAAATCGGCATGAATTTATCCTCTGAGTCCGCCATGATGAACTTTTGGATGTAGGTCACCTGGGCGAGCATATTGAATACCTCTATGGACACAAAATCAAGCTAATTTGAATTTAAAGTAATAGCGCTTAAATTGTGTAATCGGCCGGGTGTGTGTGTATGAAAAATCGTAGCATGGGGCGGGCAACGGCCGGCCGGTCGGCCGGTTCTGTGAGTTCCAAAATGACCAAACCGGCCGACGGCCAGATGTTTTCACGACGCCCGGCCGCTTTCATTTTTCGTTCGTCGGCCGGTTCAGTGAGTTTCCGGCTTGATCCTTCCGGAGATTCTTACGTGCAGCAAGAAATGTTAGTCTCAGTCACTCTATCAGTTCTGAGAGGTAGCGTGGTGGCATTTGTCTCTGTGCGTTTACAGCAGAGAGCCCAAACATAATTTCTTCAAGCATACAAACCTCCCTGCTTAGAAATAGCATGTTCCGTGTGAAGCCCGTGCTCCTATTTACCGTAGGTCGTATACTCATGCCTAGGACGGACAGGTGTTCGTCTCACATGGTTACTTTATCGTTGAGATAACATATGAAGAGAGATAAAACCATCTGATTATTGCTCTCCACCTGTACGTTTGAACTGGGTCGGTATGGTGTTGTCTGTGTCTGATTTCCATCAATCTACATAGGTCCGTATAGTATCGAAATATCTACCCTGGTCAGTACGTATTTGTAGTGGGGCCTTAAACGTAGCAATCCACTGTTCAAAAAATGTTTTAATAATAATAATAATAATACACTTTATTTACACACTAATATCCGAAGTACAAGCTCTGTTCAGTAGTGTTCACATTTAAAAAAAGTAAATGTAATATAATACAAGTAAAACAAGTTTGAATACGTATATATATCTAAATCTAAAATACATTAACAAATAATGTAAATTATGTGCTTATTAACTAAAAACATTGATATCAATCTAAAAGGTATAGAGGAAATATACATCACAAACAATTTTGAAATAGAATGTCTTAAGGAGCGCTTTAAATATGTTCATGACTATGTGGAACGCAAATCCTCAGGTACTGCGTTCCACATAGTTGGTCCTGCACGGGAGAATGAGCGGCGTCCGTAACGTTCGAGGTTGTGCCGAGGAACCACTAGCAACGCGCGGTCTGCAGATCGCAGGGCGCGACGCGGCACATACGGCGTGATGAGAGAGGCGATGTACGTCGGCGTCCGATCACGTAAGGCTCGAAACACAATAACTAGTATATTTTACACGATTCAGTTGTTTCAATGCGGCCGTCATACTTCGCCGGTCTGATCCGTAGGACGACTCTGGCCGCCGAGCGCTGTACCATCTCGAGGCGGTGCAAGAAGCGGTTTGATATGCCGCACAGGACAGCGTTCCCGTAGTCCAGCCGTGATATGACGAGGGAGTGGACGAGGGTCTGGCACGCTGCAGTTTTGAGACTTGTTCGTATTTTCACAATACGAAATAGTTTCGAATAAGCACCATGACAGGCGTTCGATACTTGGGACGACATGTCAAGTCGGCTGTCAAGTAGAATGCCTATGTCTCGAACAGTCGGCGACAGTGATATGGGTGACCCACACACGCACAAAAAGGATTGCTTCAGTATTCGCCTCGTTTAGAAACAGATGGTTGTCATCCAGCCACCTTCTAATATCGTTTACGGATTCGTCAATTTTCCGTTGTGCATCTGTGTGATTCGATGGCGGACACTCAGCGTACAATTGAGTGTTATCTACATATATGTGATAGCGGATCTGGTGGCGATCAAAGATGTCCGCAATGGGTAACATGTATATGTTATATAGAGTGCTGTGGTCGAGGGTGTCAAATGTTGCGCTAAGATCTAACCGCAGAAGGAGATACGCCACACCGTGAATCCACTGCCTGCATCAGGTCTTCGTTGTACCCGTTGGTGTCAAAATAGTTGCCCAGTTCCTTAGCGACGTACCGTTCCAGCATTTTCGACGGAAACCTTAAGTTCGATATCGGACGGTAGTTTGCGAGACAGTTAACGTAGTGGCCACATTTTTTAAGGATCGGTGTAACCGTCGCGTGCTTCATGGTCGCAGGTACGACGCCAGATTACAGTGACGCGTTGATGATGTCTGTGAAAACCGATGCTATTGTGTCGATGTTTTCTTTGAGCAGGTTTGTAGGAATTGGGTCAAGGGTGCAGGATTTCGCAGATGACTGCAACACTATCCGTCTGATGTCTGCAGTCGTTGCTAGCGTAAATTCGGATAGTTGCGCGGTTTGGTGGTAATCAAACGACTGTTGATCAGGAGTAGTGGTCGTCACGGCACGCAAATTCATTGCACGACGTAAGGTAGCAATTTTCTAAACCAAAAACTGTTTGAAAGATTCAGCAAACGCGACGTCGTTGGATTACTCATGTACTGAGCTGGTGCAGATTGATTCAGGAGTGCATTGGTGACGCCGAACATAGTTTTGATATTGTATCCAGCCTCACGTATAACGGTGCATAAGTGACTGGCCTTCGTAGTAGTGAGTTGTCGGCAATATCCGTCACGAACCGTCGTGTAAATCTGTCTGTGGACAGTCAGTCGTGTCTTTCGCCATCGACGTTCGGCGCGACGGAGGTCACGTTTCGCACACGACAGGTGCTTCCTTATGCCACGGTGTCCTCGAACGAACAGGGGTGACGCGTGTGACGATCGGTGCGTGCTTGTTGAGATGGTCTCGATAGCGCTGTTGTAGTGGTCGACGGACGCTATTCTGGTTCCGGAAGTCACGGCGAATGCATTACGGATGTCAGCAGAGAAATCTCGCTTGTTAATCGATGCGAATTTTCGGTAACACACTCGGCTTTTCGGATGCTCAGGCTTCATGACGTTGAGTTCACATTCGAGCACGTAGTGATGTGTGAGCAGAGTAGTTGGACTTACTGGCGTCGCGAGTACACCTGATGTTTTCGCGTTAGTATCAAATCTAGTATGTTACCAGTAGATGCCTGCAGACTGCTACAAAAACACACGCGTGCACTGAAGTCGGTCTGGTGGGAAAGGAAAGCAGTGGAGCTGCAGAGAGCTGCCGACAGTAACAACATGAAGGGCTTCTACAATGGACTGAAGGAAGTGTGGGGACCCAAAAAGAAGGGACCTGTTCAACTAAAATCAACAGACGGAATGGAAACCTTCTCTGACAGCAAGAGAGTTGTGGCAAGATGGAGTGAACACTTCCAGAAGCTACTCAACGTCCCTGGCGACATAGATCACGAAGCTCTGGACAACATCCCGCAGCGCATTACCAAGACAAGCCTTGATGAGATTCCAACTATGGATGAGATGGCTAGAGCAATCGCCAGCCTGAAAGATGGCAAAGCACCTGGAGGAGATGGAATTCCTGCAGAAGTATGGAATCATGGAGGAGACAATCTGTTCAGGAGACTGCACCAACTAATTACCAATGCCTGGGAGATGGGTTCTGTACCACAAGCATGGAAGGATGCAAGCATTATAACCATCTACAAGAAAGGTGATCGAACAGACTGTGGGAACTATAGAGGAATCTCTCTTCTTTCCATAGCAGGCAAGATCTTCGCCAGGATCCTCCTCAACAGACTATCTACCCACCTAACACCAGAGGTAGTTCCGGAGACACAATGTGGCTTCAGAGGTAACCGGAGCACCGTGGATATGATATTTTGTCTCCGAGAACTACAAGAAAAGTGCATTGAGCAGGACCGACCACTGTACATGGTATTTGTCGACTTCAGTAAGGCGTTCGATACAGTTGGGAGGACCGGACTATGGCAGCTACTGAAGAAGTATGGCTGCCCAGAGAAGTTCACAACAATGATCGAGGCACTACATACCGGAATGATGGCGACTGTTAATGTTGGAGGGGAAGTCTCGGAATCTTTCAGGGTCACAAATGGGGTCAAGCAAGGCTGTGTACTGGCGCCCACGCTCTTTTCCATCTTCCTATCAGCAATTCTCGACAATGCTTTCCGAGACATGGGGGATGGCATCTACATACAGTCCAGACAGAGCGCTGACCTATTCAACGTCGCACACTTCAGAGCGAAGACCAAGACTACACGGATACTGATGAGGGAGCTGCTATTCGCAGATGACAGTGCACTGGTTGCACACTCTGCTGAAGAGATGCAGAACATAGTGGATGCTTTTTCCAATGCGTCAAAGAAGTTCGGCCTGAAGATTAACATCAAGAAGACCGAGGTGCTGTACCAACCCAACTCTACAAGAACCCGAGAGGAGGATATCATGGTTGATGGAAACAAGCTGAACTCTGTTATGGAATTCACCTACCTCGGAAGCACTATATCAAGTGACGGAAGCATTGACGATGAAATACAGAGGAGGATGGCCAAGGCTAGTGCATCTTTCGGCCGACTACGCCAGAGCCTCTGGAACAACCACCATGTATCCATGCGGGTTAAAGGCAAGATATACCGTGCAATCGTGCTGTCCACCCTCCTATACGGAGCCGAGGCCTGGACAGTGTACAGACGACAGGTGAAAAAGTTGCATGCCTTCATGATGCGACATCTGCGTTCGATCATGAGGATAACCTGGATGGACAAAGTGACAAACAAGGAAATACTCGAACGGACAGGGCTGCCATCTAAGGAAGATCTTCTGATCAGAAAGAATCTCCGGTGGACTGGACACCTCATGAGGATGTCATCAGACAGGCTACCGAAGCAGGTTCTCTACTCCCAACTGTCTTCTGGTCACAGAAAGAGAGGGCGCCCTCGTCTCCGGTTCAAAGATACAATCAAGAGAAACCTGAAGCTGAGAGACATAAAGATCGACTCCTGGACATCACTCGCACAGCAGAGAGACAAATGGAGAGCAAGAGTCAAGTGATGGAAGCAGTCTTTGTCGCTTCGCGACCGACAGCATGATGACCAGGTTCGTGAGTAGCATCACTGACATGTTGCACAAAACCAGATGTGTCAAGGAAATCTGCTAGGTTATTCGCGTTCGTGCATGTTGAGTATTTGTATCTGGTGTTGAAGTCCCCACACACGATCGTTTCTGTGGGATGAGCAGCAGCGATTAACGATACTTTGGATACATCATCCAGGAAAGTTCTAAAACATTAATTTGGCGGTCTGTACATTACGATTACTCGAGTTGTACAGTCGCTGCGGGCATTACGTATTGTGACGGAAAGCGTTTCGGATGCGCGTGTGTCAATGCTAACACGTGACACTAGCTCGAATGATTGACGAAAAAGGACTCCAACGCCTCCTCCGCGACGAGCGCCACCACGTGACTGGTGAGCAAACGAGAAAGTGTCTCTACAAAGTTCGGACACTGAAGCGTTGTCCTCATCTCCCAGCCTGGTTTCCGCTACTATGTTGCATATGTCAGTCAAGACCAGCTGTCACAGCTAAAAGCAAGTTGTGTTAATTTTAATGTTCAATTAATTATAATATTTAAATGGTGTGACAGGTGTCTATTAACTAATGATATACGGTCACATGTATGTGACAGACATAAAACTATATTCAGGATAACAATAAAATTAAGTTTAATTTGGGCTGGCTGGGTGGAGTAGATAACTCCATCCTGACTGAGACCACTAATCACCTGTCCTCTTGCTCCATTAACACAACTTGGCTGTGTTTCTGGGCATCTGCGAATTACTTGAGAAAATATTAATTAAGTGATTATGATGAAGACAATAAATAGTTTCAAACTGACAATATAATCATCCTCACATGCCTGTAGTCACTACTGCTGATTACGTCAGTACCAGGCAGCAGTAGCCTGGTAGATCTGTGCAAAACTCTATATTTGAGCTCAGCCAATGAAATCTCCCAATAAGAATGCGGTTGGCCCCCGGTCGTGTGATAATATTGGGTGTTTTCAAAAATACGTGACACATGCAGTGTTTGGGATATGGTAGGAATTATTCAAATACAAAACACTGTTTTGCTGCTCGTGCGATTGAGCAATTGGGTTATTATACTGGGATTCATAGATTGTTTTCCGTTTTAAAATTGGGACCTGTATCTTTGCTGGTCTAACGGATGTCGCAGTCTGACAGGTGAAGTTAATTGATTGTTTTATTTAGCTAATTTCCAAACTTCGCATAGTCCATCAGAAAGGGCTAGCTTTGCATGGCAAACGGCCCTGTTGATTATATTTGTATTGTTTTGAGTATATGTTACTATAATCATTTGAGTAACATGGTAAATTTGAGAATTAAATATTATTTATATAAGGTATATAATAGCATTGCTACTAATTTGTTTGAATTACATCCAGGACAGTTTGTGTAACACATTTCTAAGGTACTTATTGTGTATCATCAAAATGCTTAGAAATGTCCATTAATCTATTTTAAAATTACAAAAGAAACTTATTTATTCGTGAACTGGTCATCATTTCTGAGCATTGCTGCGAGATCTAAAATGCATGGATCGTTAGTGGCTCACCACATGTTTCTAAGGGACACAAAATGTGTCACCAACATGCCTAGAAATGTCCACTAATTTATTTTAAAATTGCAACAACAAAAATTAATATGCCTGCCCCGTTATTGGTCATCACTTGTGCGTGCTGCTGGGAGATCTAAAATTAATCGATATTTGATGGTTCACCACTCCGACAGTGCTAACAGGAAATCACATTCTGCCAGCCTTCCACGACAACGGCACTGCATTCGCTGGTGTTTAGCTCCATTTCGGTAATTGCTGTCTCGTGAGGGTCTCATATGCAAACTAGGCAGTGACTATGATTCACTAAAAACATTTAATTCATAATTACAAACTCATAAAAGGTTTTCAGGTTCTCTTGGCATATTTTGTGCAGAGATAAACCAATGCAGTGATTTTTTTAAATACTGTATACTTCAGCACACTTTAAAGGTGCTGCTGCTAGAATGTCAGATGATATGGTATATAGCCAGCAACTTCAGCAGTGAATTATGACATGCCAGCCAGGTGTATCTACAACTGTAGCTGCAGACAGCTGCCAGTTCAACACTTTCATCTGAATTAGTCTAACACAGTGGTTCACAAATGTTTCCGTCCCGTGTACCCTCTGAGGTTAGAGATGATCCTCGGCACGCCACAATAATTTTTGCAAAAAGTATGTTAACTCTACACTGTTGTTCAGTGATGAAATATGATTATGTTACTAACATAAATAAAATTATTTAAATTTAAAATACAATATATTGAAAAACTAAATGGATGAACCTGCATTTTCAAAATAAAGAACTGAATTCGGAAAAAAGTTGTTACTGGCAAATTCACAGATCATCTTATACAAATAGTTGTGCTCAAAAAGCGTGGTCTTAACCAATGTGTACAATCCATGTACACGTCAATGTCTGGACAGAAAATTAACGTGCCGCTTTCTCAATTTAATTATGAAAAATTGCAAAGCATATCCACAGTCCACACACTTGCACACGCACGTGCATTGTCCCACGGTAATGTTTCAGCATCGAAAGAATTAGAGACCTCTCGCAAGATGCCCTCGCTATTCTTGCTGGATTGTAAGGGATGAAATATGATTTAAGACTCTGTTTTTTGGCAAAAACAGCGAAAATATAACACACAATGGCACAATTCTTACTTTCATTAAACCCTTTTTGTACCACAGATAATCCTCTCGTATACACCAGGGGGTATGCATACTTCAGTTTTTGGATCCATTGGTCTAACAGACATGAAAAATACAATTGGATCTATCATGAGACAATTTTTTTACCACTTTTCATACTTGGTTTGTTTGTGTTTAGGAAAAGTTTGCCCTAAGAGTGAGTATTTTGAGTAAGTGTAGCTCGACCCATAAAAACAACATTTGACTCACTACGAATGCTTCCCACCAGTTTACAAGTTCCATCTTGTTTGCATTACACCGGTCTATCGCACAATAATTTATTATGACGCTCACTTCGACCCAAAACTATCCTTGTAAACATGCTCTGAATAAGTAGAAAGGGTCCGTCTGTCTACTTTGACGCCACGATACTACGTGATCACCTTGCTAAATCACTTTCAGCTATCCGCGGGAATATCTACGCAGACGGGTGTAAAACCGCATTTTGACTATAATCGGATTTTTATTTATTTATTTAATGTTGTCAAATGTTACTTAATCTTTATGTATACATGGAAAACGAATTTAAGGTTAAACCTTATTTATATTCCCTATAAGTCTCTGTTTTAGCAACAACAGCAAATAGCACATAAACTGACACAATTCTTACTTTCAGTATACCCTTCGTGTACCCTAGATATTCCTTTTGCATATGCCAGGTGTTATGCGTACCCCAGTTTTGGATCCATCGGTCTAACATACATGAACAATACAACTGGATCTACCATGGGACACTGAGTTGGACACTGCTTAACATTGTGATACATAGCAAAAGTATTGTAGGCTGATCCAATGAGACATTTTCACTGAACTCGCTACATGTAGCCAAGGCAACATGGATGTACACTCTGTCCAGGTTTTGAATGCCCTGTGCTATTTGTAAGTTAGTGAATCCTTTCCCGAATTGCTTTAAAGCCGATGGCGAAGCAATTGTTTGCCACTTGTCATACTCGGGTTTTTAGTGTTTGGGAAAATGTTGCCCTACGTGTGAGTATTTTGAGTAAGTGTAGCTCGATCCATAAGAACAACATTCGCCTCACTACCCTAACAGTTTTCATTGGAGTCCCATCGTGTCCCCTGGTACAAGGTACCGTGTCACACTGCCACATGTCTGGTCAGCTATGCCGGTGGCGTTGTAACGAGATGATTGTCTGAGAGAAATAAGTTGCATCCGTTGTCACAGCTGCTGGATACAACGAGTTACTACATTGTTACTGGCCGTCAGTTGAAGCACCTTTGAAGTCTACACAACTAGAGATCTAATGTTAGCCTGGGAGCTCTCTTTCATGCCTTTGTATATGCTATCAGTGTGTATATACAACAAATAAGCCGACCAAGCTCAACACTGCAAAACTAAGAACCCTCAGCCATAGGGAGAGTTTTGAGCAGGAGATGGACAGTGCTCTCGCCCACTGGGAGGAGAAGAAAAATTCAACACCAGATGAGGAATGGGCAGCTCTGCAGCAGGTTGTGTACAACACAGCCAAGACATATCTTGGCAAGCCAGACAGAAAACACCAGGACTGGTTCGACCCCAACGACCAGGAGCTACAGACTCTTATGAGCAGAAGAGATCAAGCCCACCAGAGAGTGTTGCAAACCAGGAGCTCTAGATCCATCACTGCAGCATACAAAGATGCCTGCAGACTGCTACAAAAACACACCCGTGCACTGAAGTCGGACTGGTGGGAAAGGAAGGCAGTGGAGCTGCAGAGAGCTGCTGACAGTAACAACATGAAGGGCTTCTACAATGGACTGAAGGAAGTGTGGGGACCCAAAAAGAAGGGACCTGTTCAACTAAAATCAACAGACGGAATGGAAACCTTCTCTGACAGCAAGAGCGTTGTGGCAAGATGGAGTGAACACTTCCAGAAGCTACTCAACGTCCCTGGTGACATAGATTACGAAGCTCTGGACAACATCCCACAGCGCATTACCAAGACAAGCCTTGATGGGATTCCAACTATGGATGAGATGGCTAGAGCAATCGCCAGCCTGAAAGATGGCAAAGCACCTGGAGGAGATGGAATTCCTGCAGAAGTATGGAAGCATGGAGGAGACAATCTGTTCAGCAGACTGCACCAACTAATCACCAATGCCTGGGAGATGGGTTCTGTACCACAAGCATGGAAGGATGCGAGCATTATAACCATCTACAAGAAAGGTGATCGAACAGACTGTGGGAACTATAGAGGAATCTCTCTTATTTCCATAGCAGGCAAGATCTTCGCCAGGATCCTCCTCAACAGACTATCTACCCACATAACACCAGAGGTAGTTCCGGAGACACAATGTGGCTTCAGAGGTAACCGGAGCACCGTGGATATGATATTTTGTCTCCGACAACTACAAGAAAAGTGCATTGAGCAGGACCGACCACTGTACATGGTATTTGTCGACTTCAGTAAGGCGTTCGATACAGTTGGGAGAACCCAACTATGGCAGCTACTGAAGAAGTATGGCTGCCCAGAGAAGTTCACAACAATGATCGAGGCACTACATACCGGAATGATGGCGACTGTTAATGTTGGAGGGGAAGTCTCGGAATCGTTCAGGGTCACAAATGGGTTCAAGCAAGGCTGTGTACTGGCGCCCACGCTCTTTTCCATCTTCCTATCAGCAATGCTCGACAATGCTTTCCGAGACATGGGGGATGGCATCTACATACAGTCCAGACAGAGCGCTGACCTATTCACGTCGCACACTTCAGAGCGAAGACCAAGACTACACGGATACTGATGAGAGAGCTGATATTCGCAGATGACAGTGCACTGGTTGCACACTCTGCTGAAGAGATGCAGAATATAGTGGATGCTTTTTCCAATGCGTCAAAGAAGTTCGGCCTGAAGATTAACATCAAGAAGACCGAGGTGCTGTACCAACCCAACTCTACAAGAACCCGAGAGGAGGATATCATGGTTGATGGAAACAAGCTGAACTCTGTTATGGAATTCACCTACCTCGGAAGCACTATATCAAGTGACGGATGCATTGACGATGAAATACAGAGGAGGATGGCCAAGGCTAGTGCATCTTTCGGTCGACTACGCCAGAGACTCTGGAACAACCACCATGTGTCCATGCGGGTTAAAGGCAAGATATACCGTGCAATTGTGCTGTCCACCCTCCTATACGGAGCCGAGGCCTGGACAGTGTACAGACGACAGGTGAAAAAGTTGCATGCCTTCATGATGCGACATCTGCGTTCGATCATGAGGATAACTTGGATGGACAAAGTGACAAACAAGGAAATACTCGAACGGACAGGGCTGCCATCTATGGAAGATCTTCTGATCAGAAAGAATCTCCGGTGGATTGGACACCTCATGAGGATGTCATCAGACAGGCTACCGAAGCAGGTTCTCTACTCCCAACTGTCTTCTGGTCAGAGAAAGAGAGGACGCCCTCGTCTCCGGTTCAAATATACCATTAAGAGAAACCTGAAGCTGACAGACATAAAGGTTGACTCCTGGACATCACTCTCACAGCAGAGAGACAAATGGAGAGCAAGAGTCAAGTGATGGAAGCAGTCTTTGTCGCTTCGCGACCGACAGCATGATGATATAAAACTTCATCAAAGGAATACGTCGATATATTTGTATACTTTCCACATTGTGTAGCTTAATGGCTTAAATGTTTCACCGCATACATGCATATGAAGCCATCTAATTAGTTTCTGATAGCATGGTGAACATTGTACATGTGTGTTTCAGATTTTGTTAATTCATATACATTCCATAAAATGCACTATGTGCATTGTAGTTATTATAATTGGACTATAACAGATGCATTTAGCAATAAAATGACACATAAATCAGTTATTTATGATAATTATTAGCAACAGTTTGACTTATGTGTGGAACCCGTTATTTAAAATGCTCCATAGTTGCATATGCTATGGAAGTATGTCACATGCGGTACGGGCAAAATAGCTTTGGCCCAAAATATCGGTGTGGCTTTAAATTATGTTTTTAACTGCAATAAATGGCATGGAGGAAAGTTGAGGTTTATTTCGACAGACTTTAATTACAGGTGCAGCCACAATTAATACACCATTTACGGTAACGAAAATACGCTAATAATTAACATGTTAATACTGAATATAAATGCAATATGTTAGATGTAGGTAATATCATACAGGTTCTTATCATAATGTAATGTCCCCATTTTCAGCTTTATTGTCGTATGTTACAGCTTGGATGAATGCGGTCTCTCGGGTGCTGCTGCTGCAGAGTTGGCGACCTCACTGGATCGGCTGTCACGATTGACGCATCTCACGTGAGTATACATTATTAGTTTGGCTCACATATTTTTAATTACAGTACATAATGAAATAATGAACTTAACTAAATAAATCTGATATATTGATACACGTGCAGTCTACAATATATTAAGACGGAGGTAAAATGCAAGTTGTTCAAACAATATTGTTGCTTTTATTATGGTGCCCCACTCACTATGGGATGGATCTTTAGGATGAATGTATAAATACATTCCCATGATATCTCGCATGACTAACTCCACTGGTTGTATACATGTCAAGGTCACCAAGTGATCATACCAGACATGTAATGTGCACGTTAATGGAAGTGGTCAATTTGGGAGCTGTTCCCTGTTCAACAGTCAATCCGAATAAAAATGTGATGATGAATGGAAATGGAGTTGACTAGACGAGATGCCAAGACGAGATGCCAAGACCATAATAATTGTTACTAACATGAACAAGTCGTCCTGCCCACATTTTATGTTCGTGAAGACGCTTCGTTTGATGCTGAATGTCAGCATTTGTTGATGACATAAGTGGTGCCGACAAAGAAGAAGACAGTCTCGGACAGGAATGTTGTTACAATAAAAACAGTTGGCCAACATGTAGTACCCACATGATTCAAAATATGTATCAGAGTGTAATTTCAATGAAAACTATATATTTTACCAAACCGATTACCAACTCATGGGATTCAGTAATCACTCAGATATATGATAATCCATCAAATTCATGTAATATGAACAAATAAAACTTATTCAGAAATATTAGTTAATTGTATTCGGTATTTACGAAGAGCACGACACAACAACTCCTAACTATCGGTCAGTCTCCCTTAATCGTATACCCTACAAAATTATTGAACACACCATAACCAATCAATAACCACCTTGAATCCTACAACAACCTTTCTGACTGACAACATAGGTTTAGATGTAGACTTCACTGCTCACGAAGATGCACGACTTGACAAGCACACTAGAAAAAATACCCCCAACATTGATTTTATACTGCTAGACTTCTCTATTGCTTTTGACACTATCCTTCCAAATCGACTCCTGCACAAATAGGACCATTGTGAAATGATTGCCAGCCCTCAGCTTTGGATTGGGAACAAACTTTGCGAATTGTATTCAACTCCTCCAAATGCAAAATAATGCCCATCACGAAATCATTGTCACCCACAAATGGCCTTTACACAATACATGGCACAACAGTAAAGTACGGTACAGTACAGTACAGTACAGTACAGTACAGTACAGTACAGTACAGTACAGTACAGTACAGTACAGTACAGTACAGTACAGTACAGTACAGTACAGTACAGTACAGTACAGTACAGTACAGTACAGTACAGTACAGTACAGTACAGTACAGTACAGTACAGTACAGTACAGTACAGTACAGTACAGTACAGTACAGTACAGTACAGTACAGTACAGTACAGTACAGTACAGTACAGTACAGTACAGTACAGTACAGTACAGTACAGTACAGTACAGTACAGTACAGTACAGTACAGTACAGTACAGTACAGTACAGTACAGTACAGTACAGTACAGTACAGTACAGTACAGTACAGTACAGTACAGTACAGTACAGTACAGTACAGTACAGTACAGTACAGTACAGTACAGTACAGTACAGTACAGTACAGTACAGTACAGTACAGTACAGTACAGTACAGTACAGTACAGTACAGTACAGTACAGTACAGTACAGTACAGTACAGTACAGTACAGTACAGTACAGTACAGTACAGTACAGTACAGTACAGTACAGTACAGTACAGTACAGTACAGTACAGTACAGTACAGTACAGTACAGTACAGTACAGTACAGTACAGTACAGTACAGTACAGTACAGTACAGTACAGTACAGTACAGTACAGTACAGTACAGTACAGTACAGTACAGTACAGTACAGTACCAGTAGCAATACCTCAGAACAAACATGTCAAACAAACTCTCCTGGAACTCACACATCAACAAGATAGACAATAATGCTAACAGCATGTTTAGATTCATCAAAATAAACTGAAAGTCTATCAAGAGCTATGTCTATCACAGTCTGGTCTGTCCACACATCGATTAGTGGTGCTCTGTGTGGGACCCACATACCACTGGGAACATCAACTGACTGGAGGCGTCAATCGAGAAGACGGTGGTTCAATCCCACCTACCGCCGTTTCGAAACTTAGGCAGTTTCGTTCACCCCACATTTGCCTGTATCTTTCGGAAGAGACACAAAAAGCTAGTGGTCCCTTCTATCTGGTGTCTATGCCAGGGAAAGTAAAAGATCCCACACAGGGGGTAAATGTGTAACTTGTAGTGGACTCACGTATTCTAGAGAGTAGGATAACTCATGTGTTAGCCCAAGTTTGGGCTGTTTGGATGTAAAAATAACCTAAGACCTAAATATCTGTGCCTGGGGCTGCCTTGTTTCTGTCCTCTCATGGCCGACTCTAGAACACAGGAGGGCTGAGGCCAGGTTTTCTATTACGTGTACAATCACAATTAATCTCAGACATATATCCCAATCAATGCTTTAAGCCCTGATACTGTCAAATAAGATCCAATTACCCATATACATACAGAAAGACCTGCCACCACAAATAAGCTTCTTTCCCTGAACAATAGCACAGGGGAACAAACTTCAGGAGCAATCTGGACCCCTTCAAAGGTGCAGTGCAGGGTATTAACCTGACAGCAGCCCCCTTCAGGTTCAGCCCCCTCGGGTACCACCTATATACAATACAACCCTGCCCCCGAACACAAATCCATATTCTTTCCATCTCAAACCCTGTCCATCCTGAGACTGACCAACCAGACTAGTTCACGTTGCCCCAGTAGGGTGTTTGCATTATAAACTCTCAGATATAGATTAAAGCGCAATATAGCACACGCTTGTGCAGCCACCTTGTGCAATTAATAGTAGCATATAATAAAGTCTCAAATGCGTGTTTGTGAAAAAATGTCTCCATAGATTTTCTTCCAAAGTATAGATGTGCACGCTGATCGCTTTATTTTGAAATCGCGCCCTTCGATGCATTCATGGATTGAGTTGTTAAAATGAATAATAAACCCTGTAGTGTAACAAACTAGAATCGCACTAGTGCTAATCGAGCCAGATGCAACGTCGAGTCTGGTATTTCATTGCACACCCTGCGTACAGTAACTGTAGGATAAATCAGAATAGTGCTCCAGTGCATACACCATGATCAACATAATGTGAGTTCACTTCACATATGCGGCGAAATAAGGAATAAGTGCATTCATGACCAAGAAAACAAGACAGTAATACATAAATGTCACACGAATAAAGACCGTCCAATCAGTTTGGATTTAAGAAAAAAAACATGGGACAGACTTATGTATTTATATCTTAAAGGAAGTCATCGACATGCATAGAAGTTTAAACGTTTACATTTTTTTAAATAGAAATATGCCTTTCAATGTTTGCAATGTATATGTAGTTTGAAAACAACTGTTATAACGTAATACGTAGTTTTAAAAATCAGTTTAATAAATGTTGTACAGTCAGTTTCATGTATCGTTGAGGACATGTAATAACTGTGTCAGTGATTTTATTTGATATTATGCGATGTAAACTAACCCTTAGGATGAGATGCTGAAGTAATAACTGTAAAAGTGATTTTAATTGATATGGAGCGATGTAAACTAACCTTTTGGATAAGATGCTGAAGAAATAACTTTATAAATAATTAACTTTGAAAATATTCGTGTCAGATAGTTTAATGTGCAAATTAAACCAAAGTGTTATGGTAAATGAAACACATTTATAGGTACTGTCTCCATATAATGTAGTAATTTAAGGGAAATTCTAGTAAGATGGCATGATGCTGCTGGAAGGGGGATAATAGACCCACCCTAACAAGTGCGGATTCCTGTCGAGAAATTAAAGGTAACGGTTCAAGGAAGCAGATAAAACATATACATGTATAGAAAAATAAACTTGTTTCTATCTAAGTCCAATAGCGAAATGCACAGGATATGGCAAGATGTGGGTGAAAATGATGCAATCAGACAAAAACATTGATGTTTGCTGGTCGTACTATTGCACAATATATAGTACATAATATAGTGCGATGTGAGATGGGTGACCAATAACAGACCCACTAAAATTTGCTGACTGATAAAAATGTAATAGCAGCTAGCCACAGAAAGTTGTTAAACAATAATTTTACCTGGTCTTTCCCCATACCCCAAAATAACATATCTACACAACCAGATTTTATGTAATCAGCACACACCAACTTTGATATATTCTATCGGTATCAGTTTTAAAACAGTAGGTGCTGTAGTTTCATTTTGCTGTCGTCTAATGTTTTAAATATTATGTTAGCCTCCTTCGCATCTTAGCAATTTCACTCACATTTGACAACTTCTGTTGTATATATATGTTCATTAAAATGCTTTATCCTTTGGGTCTGTCATGCTACTGTGTTTGGATTTTCTGAGGGTACAGGCACTAAATATGTAATGTGTTATTGTTATTATGTTACAGCCTAGATGGGAACGAGTTCACTGACGAGACTACAGGTCAGGCGTTAGTGTCCAGCATACTGAACATGGCCTCGCTGCAGGAGTTGAAGTAAGTTCTACTTGTGGCACTGTGTTACTGAACTATTACTATCAAGACTGTGACATATGAACCACATAAGTCTCCCACCAGGAGTATTAACAGGGGTAATAACAACCTATAACATTTCTCTACCTAAGCCATAAATTACACCAATCTAATATCTTAGATTTTTTGCCTGAACACCTTTACATATGTCTTAGGTGATGTTTCAATTATGTAATTCGGTAAAGTGCGCATTTCATGTATGCTTTTTGTCGGTAATATTTCAGAGCACTCACTATCCCCTACCCCCTTAGTTTGCTTCTTCCGATGGCTTGTTTTGATGATCAGCTGATATGGTTAATGCTGTAAACCTGTTCATTCCCAAAGATGTAGAGGATCACACAGACAATATTATTGCTGACACTGTGGAACAATGTGTGGTCAGTGAGTGTATATTTCCTGTATAGCTATACTCACAGAATTGAAAACCGCTAAACGTGATTCCAGTGCACCTGTTGTTAGTGTTAGGGTTTTTGTTAAGAGCAAAAACATGGGTAATTTACATGACTTTGATAATCCATGTAAAAAGTTTCTATACTAAATCACCGGGAACAGAAGATATTTTAGTGCAACACCTAGGTAATAGTATCACCTAATATAATAACAGAGCCGCTGTACGGTCAAAGTTCCACAAACATTTTAGTCCTTTGGGCTAGAGGTATAATAAACGTGTGACATCCCTCAGCGTGTGCCGTCCGCTGTGTGCAATGCGACATTAGCTCTCACATATATATCATAACCATTGAAGTTCTATTGTTCACATATTGCATAGACGTTTCTTAAAGTACTGTCACTATGCACACTATTTTAATTTGATTGACTCATTTTCACTGAAAGCCACATTTGACTCCAAAGTGGCTCTCATGTGTACTGATTTAATGCAGGAGTTTTACAGAACTGGGCAATGCATACAGCTACGCAGGTGCATGGTTGGCAAATTCGCTATGTTTGACATATATATATATATATATATATATATATATATATATATATATATATATATATATATATATATATATATATATATATATATATATATATATATATATATATGTCAAACATAACATATCAAATGTGGGCAACCAGTTAACAAGGGACGGACCACAAATATTCATATATCTCATTGCATGAACACTGACACGAATTCTGCTGGCAGTGGATATGTTTCAGTTAGTAAGCTCATGTAGCCTTTGAGAAACACATAATTATTATTACGTGTTATATTTTGATAATATTAATATTCTTAAGCCACCTTATGAGCATAGACTAGTTGCACTACACATGCTAGAACATAAATTATATGTTACCTACTGTTCGATAAGAACAGTAGGTAACATATATATATATATATATATATATATATATATATATATATATATATATATATATATATATATACCGGAAGTATTCATATATATCACTGCAATGAACACTGACACGAATTCTGCTGGCAGTGGACGTGTTTTAGTTAGGAAGCTCATGTAGCCTTTGAGAAACTCATAAATATTATTAAGTGCTATATTTTGAACATATTAATATTATTAAACCACCTTATGAGCATAGACTCGTTACACTAAATATGCTAGAACATAAATTATATGTCACCTACTGTTCGATAAGAGCAGTGAGAACATCAGCCTCCGTGGCAATCCTGGCACTGTCTGAGTTACCCTCTAAGTTGGTCCCCATCTTCGAGTCTGTCCGTCGACACATAACATAAATCTACTCCAAAACTAGACAGAAACTGGAATGATTTTCCCCACCTGGATTAGCTGCCAATTTATTGGTGTCTCCCTGTTATAGCTACCTCCCGTTATAGCTACTTCTTATTTCTTCTTTTTATAATGTTGCAGGACAAGGGAGCATTAACTATTTCAAACAGGTTTGAGACCCTGTGACATCTGATGAACCAGTTATCCTCTGCCTCTGCAATGCTAGCCTAGTTAGAATGTTTGACAAAACACAATTGATTACTTTGAGTACTTTTTGATGAAAACAATTAAGTACTCTGTACAATTAACGGCATTGTCTTATTAAAACTGTTTTGCAGATGTGTTTTATATTATATTTTCTATTTAAACATTGTGATGACTTATAAAATGCGTCCTTCGTTAAAGCATTTCGTGTGTGTATGTGTGTGTGTGTTGTATATATATATATATATTGAGCAGGAGCATATATATGGAGCCACAGGAGAACTGCGTGGCTCATATGTGCGCCATGGAATGCTCCTGTGACATTTTGCCAAATCCATGATTAGCATCACGTAAGTCAGAATTGCTGACGCCTCTGCTGGGTGACCGTTGTGCCTCGGGCCCTAGCTAGGTGTTCCCATCATCTTTTGGAGGATACTAGCCACCAAGGCTTGAAAGTCTGTGTCATGGTCCTGTTGAAGGAAATACCTGGCTGTAGCATAAAGACAGGCGTGTAAACAATGTTGGAGCTGGAACCGAGGGGACTATTGACTATGTGTAAAATGTACTTAGTAGATCCGCTAGATGGCAGTACTGAATCGAAGAAACCAACTATCCAGCTTAGTTGAGACAACATCAAAGGTAACATGGTCCAGTTGGTCAATGTTATATTATGTAACATTACTGGCAATAATGTAGACTAGATACCATGCAACAAAATATATAAGTGTAGCACATACAGGTTTTTCTATAATGACTTACTAATAGTAAAGTGACTTTACCTACACTAATTTAATGGAAAGACCGCCGATATAGGCATGTTTAAATATATTTTTTAAAGTCAGGATAGCTGGGCTATATTTACGACAAAGCTTCCATTTCCCCTCTCTTGAGCTTTTGACGTGTCATGATTAATCACCCAGAGTGGTGGCTAGTGACTGTAACTAGATACAAGCAACGATCTGGACAGCGTGTCCACTGTGGCTTGGACAAGAGTGGAATGCTACGTCAACAGTCAGTATGCCGGATAAATCGTACACCCAGTGCCTGCCTTGCAGCTAGCTTATTTTATTAGGTGTTTTTGTGTGAATAAAAGTTACTGATTACTGTGCACAACTCAAGTGATGCCTACAGGTTAGTATAAGTGTTGATGCTTATAGTATCTTCCCACTGAATCATATAATGATTAGTTTTCTGTCTTTAGTAGTTAGTAGCCTTTTGATATTTGTTTTTTTTTCATTCAAAGCATGCATGATGTCATAAAATTGCAATTTTGTCACAGCTTGATAAAATCTCTCCTCTGTTAATGGGGTCATTCTTGTGAACAAATTCTCTCAAGTAAACACCAACGGTGTAAACACGCATATTTAATTGATTTTAATGACACGCTTAGCGCCGACGGTCGGCGTAAGTCGATAGGTGTGTGCTGGCAAAAGTCGGCGTTAGTCGGCGGAACTAATTGGCGTTTAGCACCAACTGCTTTTTACGCCGACTGCCAACTGAAGTAAGCGTAGTCGGTAGGTGTGTGCTTAGCAGTAGTTCATGATTACTCACTTACTTGTTAAGAATTTTCCCATTATGAAAGAACCAGGATGTTGGGAAGCCTGATGTCATGTCATGATTAGCTGAGGCATGCTGTAACCCCAAACTTTAGGATTTCCAAAAAAAAGTAGAGAAGCACAATTGTCACGGAGGCGAAGCCACTTTAAACCTTGGCAAGCAATGTTAGATCATCAGCACACAAAATTCAAACTAGCTAGGATATATGAAAAAAACATGGTACAAACAAGTTGGTCATCTGACGTGTGCAAAAGCAGTGGGCATCCTCTGTTATTTCCCATCAGGGTGTTTACCGTTCGAAACATCGCCTTAGTGTCATGCCGACTCTGTTTGATTTGTTTCTCATAGTACTCAGAATTGGCGGCACGTAGTGACTTGTTGACAACTACACACAAGTCACGGTAGATTTGGTGATGTACCTCTAGTTTTGTTGAACACCAGCGACGTTCTAGCTGCCGTCGTTTGCGTTTAGCATCACGAAGAGTGCCCATGTACCATGGGGCGTGTGGTCGGAGCGTTATTGTCCGATTAAACAGTGATGCCTGGGAATTGATGATATAATTCAACGAGCGATTATAGTTTGTTATTAAGTCATGGAGAGGTGTTTCACTGTCACATAGGTTTTTGTCCTGACAAATGCATTCTTTGAATGTTGTAGTATCGATCGCACGTAATTATCGAAATTTAATAATCGCTCGATTTGTGCGTGGTTTTAACAAGCGAGCAGAGAACGATATTGCGTAGTGATCACCACTGATGTTTCCAGACGAATCACATAACACTGGATCAGTCACTTCTAGTTTATGTACGATGTACGCTCGGAATCTTCATTTGTTATCATGACATCCAGCGAATGACCTTTGTTGTGAGTTGATTAATTGACATGTTGCTTGAGTCCGCAGGTGGAGAGCGAGTCTTTGAACCTATGGGCGTCTGTGTTGGTGTCCGAGTCGAGATGAAATTTGACATCCCCGACGATGATGCTGTCTGCGCATTCAGTTGCAACATGCTCTATAAAAGATGACCATTCTTGTAAGAAAACGCTTATTTTGAATCCGTTCTGAGTGGATGTTGGCGGATGGTACACGACAATACAATGACTTGTTGCACCGTGGTGTTCAACATGGTAGATTATATTACGGTGTACAGCAGACATGTTTAACATGGCTGACCATTGACATTTCTGTGTCAAATATAACGCCGATGTTTCTGCCAGTAGGACTTCCGTTTTGTCGCAGTCACCAATTTTGATCACGGTGATGTTGTGGTTTGCTCGATTGTTTCGTGATGATAGCACAATTGCTACCGTGTTGTCGTCATTCACGTGTAGCTGATTGTCGCCCATCCACGCACGAACATCGTATAAGCATTGCTCAATTCTGCGTACAGACAACAATCTGTTAATTTTTGTCATATCAAATGTTATGTATAGCTGGGTATCATCAGCGTATAGGTGGAAGCTGAGATTGTGCCTCCTGATAATATCACCGATAGGAGTTGTGTACGCCGAGAACAACAGAGGTCCCAGCACCGATCCTTGAGGTACGCCACAAGCGACGCCGGTTTTGCTGGAAGCACCACCTTGTAGACACACACACACTGCGACCGATCGGTTAGATATGACCGCATCCATGCTAGCACGGAGCCAGCCATCCCGTAGCGATGTTCTAAACGGCCGAGAGGAGTATTTCATGGTTAACGGTATCGAAGGCAGTCGACATGTCGAGTAGGACTAGAATTACTCCACACCGCCGGTCAAGTGCCCCGAGGATGTCATTCTGTACCAGAACAAGCGCAATTTCCGTGGAGTGGTGAGATGTGTATGCTGATTGATATCTTTCAAGGAGATTGTTAGCAGTAATGTGATCAAGCGGGCAGCGTGCAACGTATCTTTCGAGTAGCTTTGATACAAAAGGTACGCTTGATATTGGTCGATAATTGTTCATATTGTCCAGATCGATATTGGCTTTCTTAGGGACGAGGGTGACATTGGCGTGTTTCAGGCAGCACGGAACAACACCAGATGATATGGAAGAATGTATGAGTTGTGTTAGGAATGGTACTACGTTATCGCTCACGTCTTTTAACAGCCATGTAGGTATGGCGTCAAGCACGCAGGATGTTGTAGGTGACTTGATGAGCAAAGTGTGGATGTCTGATGTCGTCGCAGTTGGAAACAATTCAAGTCGTGATACCCATGGTGCTGGATGGTGGTCTGTTGAAATGCCACACGAATCATCTCAATTTTCGCAGAGAAGAAGGTTGAGAATCTTGATGCGAGTTCGTGGATGTTGTTGTTCACTGGCAGATAGTGGCACTTTCTTCGCTGCAGAAGTCCGTTTAATAGACGATACAGTCGCCGATTGTCACACCCGCACTGTTCTATCTCAGAGGTAAAGTAGTCAGACTTCGCTTTTATGATCGTCCTATTTACCTCTGCGCATTGTGTCATATATATTTCATGATGTACTTGAAGTGATGTGTGACGCCACTTCCGTTCACACTGTCGTCTAATTTGTTTGGCTTTGATAACGTTCTTATTATACCAAGGTACCAGTGGACGATCGGCGATGCGACATGTCTGTTGTGGTGTATGCTTCTCGATAAGTTTGCTCAAGACCACATTGTAGTGGTTTGCAAGTTCAGTTGTTGTTTGTTTGCCGGATGAGATCGCGGTCGGTAAAGACGAGGCGATGTCACTACAAAACGCCGGTTTGTCAATGGCTTTATACTTTCGGTACGTGATTGTTTTCCGCGGAACGAGCGGTTTCTCCATGTCGACGAGACATTCCACCCACAGGTGATCGGAGAGCAGCAACGTTGTTTTTGTCGAAGTGATGCCGTGATTTCCGGATGGAGTGCGGATCAGATCAATTGTGTGCCCGTCGATGTGTGTTGGAGCGTGGACACGTTGAATTATATTGAGTGACTCAAAGCAGATCCCATTGTTGTCGGATGGCACGTCCCAGGGGATGTTGAAATCGCCGACAATCGCAAAACGGGTGGTCATCAATGCGTGGTGTTCGATGAAACCAGTAAAGTCAACAAGAAAGTCAGCGTACGAATGTTTATTCTTTTTCGATGGAGGTGGACGGTATATGATAAAAAGCTTCATAGAATTCTCAGATGATGAAACATCAACATCCATGAATTCGAAAGATTTCATATAATCACGTCGATTAACAACCACCTTGAAACTCGATCGGTAAACAAGACAAACAACACCACCACGGCGACCTTTCCGAGGCAGATGTACAAACTTATAGTCGGCAGGGGTCAGATCTTTTATGATGTTATTGTCTTTTTCACCAAAGTTCAACCATGTTTCGGTGATGGCCATAAGATCCATGTTTACCTCAGTTACGTAATCCGTAAAAAAAACATCGGTTTTGTTGCAAATTGAGCGCGCGTTGACAATGTCTAATTTGACCGGTACCGCGACACGGCTGCTCGCACTCTAGTTAATGGCAGGCGACACACCAATGTCGACATCGACTACAGATTCGCTGTGATCCATCGATCGTGACGGTGTCACTGATACACATGTAATGTATCATAATTAACACAGTTGGTGTCAGAGAGGGCAACTGTCGGTCGCGTGGACACAATGACGTGTATCGGTCGTTGTTTACGTGCACCCCAACGACAGCCTCGATGCGTGGGCCGATGGAGTCCCACCCCCGCTTCACAAGCAGCTCTCCCGGCCGCATTATTCAGCCTAAATTGTCTGTGACCGCTGATATTTCTGGATAACAGGCGCGGACCAGTGATTATGACACCATGCATGTCCAGCATTGCATTGTCTAAAAACGCAGACCACTGGTCAAAGGAAACGGTGTTAAAAAAACGTTTCGCTTCGATGGCGGCTGGCGATGCACAACGCACAGCCTGCATGTGACAGACACTACGTATAGTATCGTAAGAATCGGAGTGTTCAAAATTAGTGTAATTGTCACGCATATGTATCGGTCTTACTGTCAAGACGGACTTGTACACCACTGCGACACTTCCTCCACGTGTTCCATGTGGTCGTGACACTGACTAACATTCGTATCCACAGGGAACTAATATACTTATCACGTGGCGCTCCCTAGCCATGTCTCCGTCAAAGCCAAAATGTCGATGTCGCGCGAAATCACAAGGCCGGAAACGGATACTGCTTCGTTCTTAACGGAACGAACATTGATACAGTGCACATTCAATTAAGCAACACGCGGATGCCCGACTCCAACAGACGTTGACAGATTCACATGGATAATGTTATTGTTGTTAACGCCGCGTTGACGGAAAGTGGGTCTAAAGCCGGGTCGACGTCCGATCACTAAACGTATTGTTCGTTGGCGATTGCAATTATGACCGCCTCTGCATCATCGCGTGACCGCACACATTGCATTATCCTTTATTACGTCGAATAAAGGTTATTGTTACAGGCGAATAGTTCCTGCGTGTGTAGGTCACCATAGGTATACCATCGGAATAAAAATCACAGAAACACACACAAAACAACACAGTAGAACAGTTTCGTGCATCCAGGGTAATGTCATCAAAACGATGTGCCAGTCTCCCACGAAAGATACGCTAAAGGCCGGTGGTCCCTTCTATCTGGTGTCTATGCCAGGAGAAGCAAAATATCCCACATAGGGGGTAAATGTGTAACTTGTAGTCGACTCACTAATTCGAAAGAGTAGGATAACTCCTGCGTTAGCCCAAATTTGGGCTGTTTGGAGGTAAACAAACATCATGTGTTGCATGTAGCAACACATGATGTCTCAATTGTATGTGTTAGTGAGACATGGTTTAAAGACTATATGGATTCAAGTAGCCTTACTATGCAAGGGTTTTGCTTAGAGAGAAAAGACAGGGGTCATGGACGAGCCGGTGGTGTTGCTTGCTACATTAGACATGATTTAAAGTATAAGAGATTGAATTATATGGAGGTTGATGATTTAGAGGTAATGTGGATTAAGGTTATGCCAAAGAAAACGCCTCGAAAATGTTCATGTATACTGGTGGCATGTATATATTATACTCCAAAGACGGAGTATTTAAAAATACGTGATCATTTAATCACCAGCATTGACACTGTAATGCGAAAACACCCAGAATGTGGTGTGATCATAACTGGCGATTTCAACCAGTTGCGGGATAACTTTATGAAAACCCACTATAGATGTGTCGAAGTAGTTAATGTTGTAACACGTGGACAGGCGATATTAGACAAAATATGGACGAATATGGAGGAGGTATACACCCCACCTGTTACTATCTCCGAACTGGGGTCATCGGACCATAACATGGTTTTGCTTAAACCTAAAGCGAAAAGCTCAGTTGATACTGGATGCGTGACACGGTTAACCGTAAGGTGTATGGGGCCAAAAGAAAAAGCCACATTCAAGAACAAGAACAAGAACAAGATGTTTATTTCTGACCCCAAAACAATTACATTAAATAATAGCAATAATACGCACATGAACAAATGTCACCATAAGTAATTAAGAATACATATGAAATTGGGGTCAGTGACTCCTGCTAAGACTAAAAAGTCGCTATCACAGGAGCCACTCGGATTATTATACATTATTATATTTGTATTCATTCAATACGATGTTTGTCTCTATGTTATGTGTAAATCTATCTATAAGACATGTGTACAAATTGAAACAATGAAATGACAATACTGACAAATACATAAGAACATATAACATTTGTTTGCATCTATTCACTTATATGTAAATTTGAGTTCTAGTGATTTTGTAGATTTATCTGACATACATAACAATCAGATATTGTACATGCGTAGTGATATCTTTGCAAAATATATGTTTTTAAGTAATACGCAAACCCTTGTAAACTGTGGGTAATAATCTTTTCCAAAACTAATTCTGGAGTATCGTTTATAGTATGAGGCAAGTTGTGTTTAAGGGAGTTTTTGGCAAATTCATGTCTTGTCATAGATGTGTGTATATTTGTTGCTTTGCGAGTATCATGACTGTGTATATTGTAATTGGGTATAATATTCCAATTTAATAAATAAACAGGCAAAATACCGTGCCTATATTTATAGAATTTTTTTAGTTCTTGCACTTTTAATAGATCATCTATTTTCAATATTTCGAGAGTTTTAAAAAGTGGTTCAGTATGTGAATTGTACCTGTTCAATGCTATTATTCGAACTGCCTTTTTTGGATATTCAATATTCGGCTACCTTTGTATCCCCAAACTGTAATACAATAATTAATATGTGATAGGATTAGAGAATTATATAAAAGTTTTTTAATGTCTAGTGGTAGTACATGCTTTAGTTTGTTTAAAACGCCGTAATCCTAGAACATTTATTTGCTATTTTATTTACGTGTTTTTTCCAAGTAAGATTTGTGTCCAGAGTTAATCCTAGAAAATTAAATTCATCCACCTGTTCGATGTTTATATTATCGATTTTAAGAGTAAGAGTTTGAATCTCTTTTTTAGGTACATGAAAAATCATATATTTAGATTTTTCTTTATTTAAGGACAATCTATTTATATTTAGCCATTCCATAACTTTACAGAGTTCGTAATTTATTAAAAATTCTACACTTTTGTTTTGATGTGTGCTATCAATAAATTGGTGTAATGTACTAGAGAGTGTTGTATCATCTGCGTACATAACGAAGTTAAATATATTACTGACTTCTGGAAAATCATTAATATAAATAGTAAACAATAAAGGTCCTAAGATTGAACCTTGTGGAACTCCGATATTTATTGGAAGGATTTCTGATTTCATTTCATCAATAACGACATACTGTCGTCGGTTACTTAAATAACTTTCAAACAAAAATACTGTCGAATCATCCAGGCCATAAAATCTTAATTTGTGTAATAACATATTATGATCAATGGTATCAAAGGCCTTTGTCAAGTCAAGAAATATGTTAATTGGTACCTCGTATTTGTCCATGTGATTTATTATTCTGTCTACTAATTCAAGCGCAGCAAACTCAGTGCTGTGTTTCGGCCTAAATCCATATTGGTTATCGAAAAATAGCTTAGCTTCATTAAAGTATGAAGACAACTGGGTAAAAATTATTTTCTCTAGTACTTTTGATATTGTTGGTAGCAGGGAAATTGGTCTATAATTTTTAAATAATGGGGGATCATCCTTTTTAAATATAGGAATTACTTTGGCAATTTTGAGTTTATCTGGAAATATTCCAGTACTTAGCACCTGATTTATGACCATAGTCAAGGATCTTAAAATTACAGGTTCAATTATTTGTAACAATTTGGAGGAGATACCGTCGAAACCACAACTATGTTTTGTGGGTAGATTGTGTATTATTTTCTTTACAGCTTCTTCATCAACATTTTGTATTTTAAAAGTTGAATTTATTTGTCTATTTAGATAATAGGTAAAATCTTTGGTACCTTCATACTTTATATCATTTACAATTGTCTGAGCTATATTTGTAAAATAGTTATTAAAAGCATCAGCAATGTTTTGTTTGTTTGACATTTGATAGCCATTGTCTTCAAAATAAGTTGGGAAACTGTTGTTTGTATGTTTTTTTGAGAGACATTCATTTATGGTTTTCCATGTATTTCGTATGTCATTCCTAAAAAGTGAAAACCGAGATTCAAAGTAAATTTGTTTAGCCGCCCGAATGTTTTTCTTTAATATGGTGTTATAGGTTTTTAGATTAATTTTAATAGTTTCGTAATTGCCTGAGGTGGGATTTGTTAATTTTAATTGTTTGTACATTTTGTCTCGATATCTGATTGATGTTAATATACCCTGTGTGATCCAAGCAGATTTCTTATGTTTGTATCTATTAAATTTCACTAATTTGTTTGGCATATGTTTAGTTTTAGCACGTGTAATTTCTTCATATATGATATCATAATTATAATTTGGGTCAGCATTTGGATTTGGATTTAATTTTTCATAAATGTTACCTATTTTATTTCATTCATGACATTTATCATTGCATTCTCATTTAATGTATTTATTTTTACATATTTTGGCGGGGACTGCAATTTTACAGTATTATGCATAATCATAAAATATGGTTGGTGATCCGAAAAGCGCTTAGTTAATATCCCTGCGGTATGTATTGATTCATGAAGTCTACAAAATAAATTATCTATCAGGGTTTCGGTTGTTCTAGTAAATCTAGTGGGTAGGGTTATTTGAGGGTAAAAACTATGTGAGATCAGCATATCGAAAAAGCTACTAAACATTTCGTTTTCATTTAGTTTAAGTAAGTTAATATTGAAATCCCCAGCAATAACGATATCATTATTACAGTTTTTTTCCAAACTTGATATAATCGGTGTACATTCATCTATAAAAGCGCTTAGGTCTTCATTTCGCGTTCTCGGCGATCGATATATATTTCCAATAGTGACAGTCTTTGATGAATTACTCTGCACCTTTACTACCAGGCCTTCCCATTGTTGGTATGTATTGATATTACATATTACTTTTGATTTATACTGGTCATCTATATATATTATCAACCCTCCTTTGCTGGTACATGTGTTACCTTGAGATATACAGTCATAGCCTTGTAAATGAAATGGTGATATGTCCTCACTTTCATCTATCCATGTCTCTTGAAGACATATTACACTAAATTTAAAGTTTATCATATTAAGTTCTTCTACGAATGCCTCAAGTTCAGAAAACTTTGCATTTATTGACTGTATATTTGTACTTAAAATACTAAATGAATTTTTATTTTCCTTAGGTAACTTGCTAAATTGATCGAGATCATGGTATGATGAGCGATGAATTAGTTGTTGTTCGTTTATGTCAGTTTCATTTTCATTGATATGTAATATATTTGTTAAGCAGTTGTTTAGCATGCCTCCTGAAAAGGAGAGGAAAGCTTCATCGGAAGTCATTTTCCTTGAATTGATATGATTTCATTATACTGTCATTAAAAATGCATCTAAGTTTGAAGATATTTTGATAGACGTAATACATATAATACATACAATACATATAATACATACAGTTAATTGATGTGTACACTTCGAAACACATAGCAGTTCTTAGCAAAGTATTGCTATCGACTAAAACTTGTAATTGAATAGAGACAACCATCGCATAGTTTTCAGTACAAAAACATAACAAAAAGAAAAATGAAAAGCTTATTAGGCTTGAAGTGAATGACATCATGAAATGTTCACAGGGAGGATATAGTGAAATTAACATCTCTGTTGAGATTATTTAAACAACAGCCTGCATGAAACAGTAGCGCGTGTCAACAAAATGTGTCTGTGTATAGTGAAACAACCAAAATTATGTACACATAATTGCAGTATTGTAAACAAAACTGCATCCACATAAACAGTCTACTGAACCACACAAATAGATTTCATAAAATTGAACAGTACCAATAGCACCGTTTACACAGTTTAAGTAAACTCAATCATTTTGGCAGTTGACATAACCACACAATGTGTCTACACTGTCAAATAAAACGAAATTATCATAAAATGTTCGCACTGCTAATAGAACCACATTTAGAAGAAGAAAAATAAATGTACATCTACATATAATGGTAATACTGTAAACAAACTGCATCCACGTAGACAGTTTAACAGAACCACCCAAATATATTACATATAATTAAAGGCGCAATAATTAAATATACCGGTAGCTCAGTCAACACAGTCTAAGTCAGCTTAATAATTACGCAGACACAACCACACATTTGTATACACTGTAGAAAAACAAAAACAAATTATGAACACGCATAAAAAGTTACCACAGTTAACAGAACCACATTTAGAAGTCAAAAAATATATATTACGTATGCTATAACTCATGGAGCTCCCAAAAAATAATAATAATAACTGAAATGTTGATATCATCAGATTCAGAGTTCGCTGGGTCAGTACCCAGATAGGTCAATGTCGGCCCGGATTTCTTTCACGGTTCCGTCTATAGTCTTTACTAGGACTTTTCCGTTGAATGTCCAACAGTCGGTGATTTTTTTTCTTTCTTCAGTTCTCGAGTCTTCTTTGCCAGAGTCGCCCGGCGGCGTGTCAGATCTTCGTTCACGTACAGGGTGGGCCCTCTGCCGCTTTCTCGCAAGCGGCGTCTCGCACGGATGACCACGTCGCGCACGTGCGTCGTGGCATATTTGACGATCACTGGTCGTGGGCGTGCGTGGGCGTCTGCACCTGGCAGACGCCGTCCGAGCCGATGGCTTGTCACAACGTCGGCGCTCACAATGGGAGGTGTGACTCCCATTGTTTCGTTAACAATGGAAAACAACTTGCAGTGGTGTCTTCTCCCCCGTCTGATTCCGGAATTCCGAAGAATCGCAGATTTGACCGACGCGAATATTGCTCTAATTGGTCAAGACTATCCTCCACCGAGGACAGTCTTGCCTCCAGAGCAGCAATATATATGTCTTTCTTGTCCAAGCGATCATTTAATTTGGCAATAGTCTCCGTCAATAAGTCTAGCTTGTCGGTAAGGGCTCTGGGACTGAACATGCAGCGCAATTTTTCCACCACTGTCTCCTCGCTTAAAAGCTCAACAAACCTGAGCAGCATGGCATCATCCCTCGGCGCCACCTCTGTAGAGTCGGAAGCGCTGCCTCCTCTTCGTTTAGGAGGCATGTAGCGGCCTGATCTCTTTACAAAATGCGTGTTTTATTTCATTTTATTTCGGCAGCCATCTTAGAAACGCAATATGGCTTTATCAGCCATTAAATGGGAACCCCTATTTAGGCTTGATTCATGTGCACATCAATATTCATATTATCAAACGGTTATTAGCAACCTGATGGAAATATGCTTTCCTACTAAAGTTGTTACGAGGCATACCATGGGTTACAGACTGGTTCAGAGACTTAGTTCGTAAACGACAGCGAGCTCACATGAATGGTGATATGAATCAAGCAAAAATATTGCGTAATAAGGTCAACCGAGCCGCGTCGAAACTTAAGTATGATTTTTACCAAACACAAATTGCAGCAATGCATGAATCGGGATCCCACGAACATATGAAAACAATAATGGGACATAAAACAAATGGCAATTCATGCATGCAAGGTCTAGCTAACAAAACAACGGATGGTGATTGTGGCTTACTGGCCAATACAATGAATGATTTCTTTGTGTCTGTGAGTGACCATTTGCCTCGGTTAAATAAGAACCACAAGGTGTTCGACGTTAACGAGGAACTGCCGGATCAGTATGTGATAAGCGTATATACTACTTTTAAAGCTTTGGAGAGTGTTAAAGCCAACAAGGCTACTGGGCCTGACAACATCCCTGCATGGGTGTTAAGAAACTATGCAAATGTTCTCGCCCCTCCATTAACTGCTATTTTTAACAATTCACTAAGAAAAGGTGTACTCCCTATGGAATTGAAAATGGCCAATGTAATACCGTTGCCAAAAACAAGCCCCCCTGTGTCGATTGAAAAAGACATTAGACCAATTTCACTAACTCCAATAGCTGCCAAGGTGTTTGAATCAATAATGATGAAATGGGTGGATGAAACAATTGAAGGTGAAATTGATGCTAAGCAATTTGGAGGAATTAGCGGAACGTCCACAACAGATGTTCTTGTCGAACTGGTTCATATGTGTTATAAGGCGACAGATAAATTGAATTCTTATGTCAGAGTTGTAATGCTAGACTTTAGCAAAGCGTTTGATCTTATTAATCATCATTTGTTGCTAGATAAGCTACAATCGTATGGGTTGCCGGCACATATTTTAAGATGGATGGCAACATTTCTATTAGACAGAACTCAACGAGTAAAAATAGGAAATGAATATTCCCATTCTGGTCATCCCAATGGGGGAGTACCGCAAGGGACATTGTCTGGACCTAAATGTTTCCTTGTTTACATAAATGATTTAAGAACGACTGTTCCACTATATAAGTATGTAGTTGATAGTACGTTATTTGAAATATGCGACAGAAAGGGTGTATCTGTCATTCAAGAGTCGGTTGATATTGCTGCTAGATGGACAGAAAAGAATGACATGAAAATTAATTCCGAAAAATCAAAAGAAATAATCATTAGTTTTGCACAAGATGGCAATTTCAGAAGCACTATCCCGAATATAAAAATTGATGGGAGGGATGTAGCAAAAGTTTGCCATGCCAAACTATTAGGTGTGACCATTTCTCAGGATCTGACATGGAACAAACACGTAGATACTATTGTGAAAAAGCTGGTAAACGCTTGTACATGTTATATCAGTTAAAGCGTGCAGGGATTACACAGAAAGATCTGGTCAGTGTATATGTTAGTGTGGTGAGACCAGTTCTAGAATATGCATGTCCTGTATGGCACACTAACTTGCCCCAATATTTGTCTGACAATATTGAAGTTATACAAAAAAGGGCATTAAAATGTATTTTTCCTGGATTGGGTTACGCGGAGATACTAAGACGTGTTAACCTGGATACGTTGAATGTAAGACGGGAGAGCATTTGTCAAAAATATTTTGATAAAATTAAAGTCGGCACACATAGATTAAATTATCTGCTGCCTGACAAAAGACATACCGAGTATAATATTAGACAAGAAAATGTGTACCCGTTACCAGTTACTAGAACGAATAGATTCCGTAACTCCTTTATACCGTGGGCATTATACAACTGTCAGTAAAAAGGTTATTAGTACGGTATGATTTGCGGTATCAAATGTATTTCTATTGTATTTGTATGATGTTTTGATGAGTCAATTGTAACCTATTGTAATATCAATCCAACTCAGTTGAGTTGCTAATAAAACTTGTGTTATTATTAAACCACCTAAGACCTAAGTTTCGCAGTCGTAGAAATTGGTAAAATACAATGTTAATCACAGAGCGCTTGATCACATAACGAAATCCAAAATGACATTGTATCTTAGCTACTCTACCTAAATTATTCAACAGAAGTTACTGTAAATGTAGTAGGAAAAATAAGTTTCGAACTCATATCTGCCTGTCAATGGCAGGTAAGTTGCTATTGGAAAGGTTTTGAACACTCTTTCCAAATACGACGTAATTAATGGATAATGCAGTAGGGAAAGACGTCATAATGACGTAGTATAGGAACTATTATTTTTACATCCATATTTTATAATCAGTTCACAGTAACGCTGTGTTACCTACATATGGCAACTTATTATCGTATTGTTTATTTTATTACAAACATCTGCCAAGTTATTGTTGCTGAGGTGTGGATGCATATGGGTAGGGTAATGATCGGGAACGGTTTCCCCATGTCATCCATATTTTTATCTTACAAATAACAACAAATTAAAAATGTCTTGGCAATCCGTCCTAGCAATGTGTCCATATCCGACATTAATGTATTGCCCCAAACGAAAATTATTGCAACTATTCATAACAAAACGCCTGTCAGTATACTCGAATGCTACGCTGTCGTATAAATCACATTATTTATTTCAACATGTGATTTATCCGTTCATATATTAACATGTTTATGTTTAATTTGTTTCCGTTATTTAAGAAAAATTGTAATATTATTATACAAATTAATCGCATTTTCTATTAAGTTTTTGTGTTGAGAAAAAACGTACTCAATTGACCATGCTCCTATTAACTGGCAAGTCGTGTCGAAAATAGTACATTATACGTGTATAGATATATTGTTAATTAAATACAACTAAAGTGGTGCGCATTTACATGAACGCAGAAATAATATTGGACTTATTATTAGGGTAACATATTCGATGTGTGACACCGGTTTTTGAAACAGCGCGCAGCGTCTAACCGACGCACTTGATAATGGGTTTTTGCAATATGTAATTGTAAGTTGTTGTCACAATATCAACTGCATGCTAAGGTATTGGTATGGTGTTTCTTACATTTAGCAATTGTAAATGTAACAATTACAATCAATTAATCGTATTCGTTCAGACGTATAAATTAGTTAATTACATTTGCTCCAAAACCGAATACCTTCAAAATTCAATCAATGCCACGGCCACGGCCACGCCCCACGGCTTCGTTCATCAATGACAATGGCACTGATGTGGTACTTAGGCCCATCGTCCCTCCTGGGACATAGACCGTTGACCACAGTTTTCCAGAGTCTTCTGTCCTGGGCTTTTATTTCAATCTGCCAGTTGGTGCAGTGGCCATCGCAAAAAATACGTATCTATTTCTATTACATAAAAATTATACCCATTTAAACTTAAAGTAAACAAGCCGTTACTATTGGGCTTGGCTTGCCTTAACTTACACATGTGTGTACGTGGATAATAAAACTGTTTCACAGTATATGACTATGTCCTGACGTCTGAGATTGTGCCGCCCTGTCATGACATAGAAGAAAATAATATATTTAAAAATTGCACTGACGTTATTAATATAGATTGTTTTTACTCGATGACGGTGTTTTCTTCTTCCATATTATTTATTATCTCCTGCATAACACGGCTTATCTCATCAAATTTTATTTTTCGAGTTGGTTTCTACAATATATCCCGCCTATGTCTAGGATGACAATCCTCTCACAAACAACAGTTATTAATTATAAGTACGAAATATAACACAACTGAAATTAAATACAATTCAGTCAAACACATTTCTTTTCCTTTGAATAAATAGTGTGTAATTATGAATACTCAAGTCTTAACAAATAACAAATACATGTCGGTTTCACACGTTGATAATTTTACAGTGTCAATTATGTTTCTTTCGTGTTTGGTCTGCAGTGGTCGAGGAAGATGTCATGTGATGTGGGAATAAATAATGAACTGTGACAAATAATGATGTTCAAATAATTGGCAACGACATTCGACTAAAATATAATTGTGAACACTTGGACTAATAATATTTGTTTATTTCGACAAAGTGTTGAGAGCAAACATTGCCACCGTCTGGCGTCAGACCAACTG